>KK499820.1:362378-473453 GCA_000688715.1 Glossina pallidipes
TTACCAACAAAATCTATATCTCCGTCTCTTTCTCACAAAAATTGCATAGTGGCGCTGAACATACATATAATACCTACTCTGGACACAACGGATCGTAAGTAGACTGCTGGACAAAAAAGAATGCCTGAAACATTGATTTTATTTAGTCGTCAAATCGATTTAATTTCATAATAAGATCTGTAAGAGGGATTGGCAAGAGGATAAATTCTAATGTTCTTACACGCAAAATAAAAAACACGTGTGTCTTTTGAGGTAGATAAGCAAAGAAACTTAGGTTAAAGTCTTTTGATATACGTAAAAACCCTTACCCCAGCACGACAAGTGAAGGAAAATCTTTTACTTACAAACGAAAGCAGGCTTGAGGACGAAAACAGAAAAATGCTATGGTTAGCGCGTTTCTGAAAAGCTCATAGGCAGAGCGGCTTTTCGCTATCGATATTTTAAAAATTGAAAAATGAATTTATTGAAGAGTATCTGTACTTACTTAATACATTAAAAAAAAAAAGAAGCCAATCATTCTATTATCTACGGGGAGCCTAAGTTGAATAATGTTGTACATGAAATTTTGGAATTTCAAAAAACAAGCCACATCATACACTCACACATGGCGCGTTAATTAATCGACTGCTCATTACCGGAAACGTGTAAATTACGTTTTAATTAAGCACCGTAGCAGACCAATAAAGCGCTGCGTTTTCGCAATAACGTAGATGTGTTGAACTAAAATGCACCATCACATAAATCCACTAAAATGGATTTCTCTTCTATTCCATATCGTTACAAAACATCACCTCATTGAGAACATGGCTCACATCGAGCAAACTCCTATTGACAATAAACTCAAAGTTACATTAATAAGGAATGGGACGTGCGCTTGAATATCATGATTTTCAATATTCATGTTAACTAATACTCGTTCGACGATGATGATGTTGACGTGGATTATGGTATCTGATGGTTAAAACTTGTGCAATGATAAATGATTCAACAATGCCAAGCAAACCATAACCGATTTACCCGCCGGATTAATGATATTCACACATGAGTTTCCTATCCTATCAGTACAAATAGTCGAAAGTTGCTGGTGTAAAGTTAATGGGCTGGAAACAAATGTTTCCAGACAAATGTACTATAAAAATTTGTTGGAAACTTTTTAGGCATTATTCGTATGACGCGCAGACGATATTATTATCATAATTATTGCCTTCAAGTCATTTATAAAAAAGTTTTGAAAATTTTTTTTTCAAAAGTTATGATTTAAATAAAATAGGTTTTAAGTTTAAGTTACAGCAGAGATGGTTTGTTGCTCTGGAATAGTGGCGCGTAGTGTAAATGTGTCCGCAAGACAAATCAGTCTGAGACGGTTTTGCAATAGCGTATAGCTTTTCTTGTTCTCTCTTCATTTTATTTCCTTTACATCCAAAGAGATTGGATAAATAAAGCGTCTAATATTAGCCTATCCGTTATATTTCATTTATTTTATTATTAAAGTACTCATACATGACTCGTGAACACTTAACAATAGTAAACGTTACCAACAATTCCTTATGCGGCTGAGCCAAAAAACTGGCATAAAATCAAAAGTCATGATTTTTCAGAATGATGGCGTTCGGCCACATTCCTATTTATTTTCTTTTAATAGGACGCGTCACCCAGGGAGGAGCACCTATACCAACGATAGTCTGAAAGAAGTTGGTGGAAGGAGTATTAAAATGAATATAACATCTCTGTTCTTTCATTTTTGCTATAACTTACTTGTAAGCCGATGATAATAACATTTAGGAATATCCGCTTCCCAGCTAATATTGGAGGATTTGCGACCGAATAACTGTCAATTATTTTTTTTCTAATTTTGACTACTGTTATAGTGTTGATCGTAAACGGCCAGACGGACGTTTCGAAGTCGACTCAAAATCTCCAAATTGACGCAGATTGTATGCACTTTGTAAAGTTTCCTTAGCGTACTTAGCCTGTACCAATAAAGTATATATGAAACTGCAACCGTGTCATCTTATTACACCGTAATAAGAAATCAGAAGTTCTTTGCAAAATATACCGATTCAGCGCATCCAGCAGAAATTTTTTTGGTTTGTTTATTACGCATCTCTTTTGTTGATAAGTGCTTACCAAGATTATAATTTACTAGCTAAGAAAAAGAATGTGTTCTTGACCAGTTCTTTAACTTAAGCCGTGATTATACCGCTAACTGACAATGTACCGAAACATTCGCGCATGCATTTCGTATATCAATATCTGCTGTAGAATATATAATATACTATATATCGGAAATTATAGTCCTTTAAAGTCTGCATTTGTTTAAGTTTCGAAGATCAAGGTGCTGTGCAGTTGGGGAGGAACTGTAGTGCAAAGTATAGAGTGTTGACATTGATGGCAGCTCTCACTAACATTCAAGTCTCTTCTGAGGACACAGTCGTTTCTTGCTAACTCTTAAGATGGTTTTATTGCATTTCCATTCAATACTTCGTTCACGTCCATCTCGAAACGAAACAAGTATTTTTGAAATTATTTGCCATATTTTCACATTTTTCTAATAATGTATCCATTACATGCATCGATAATTTAATTACTTAAATAATTTGAATTAATTGCAAAATAGCACGTGTCACCAGAAATAGCAACAACAGTGAAATGGTTGCTTTTCAAAATTCCGCTCAATCGCTTGACTATTGCATAGTTTTTTGTTCTTTTTTGTTTGTTGCACTGTTACGATTCCATATAAAAATGCCTTTTAACCACTAAACGTGAATACCATTACGTTTGGCTAAGGCTTAGAAACCCCTTTATACGTTTACGTATGCATAAGCTTCCATGCAAACACATATATCGCAACTAAACTTAGTCCGGCTAACATCACGTATGAGTGATTTTTTTAAGCATGATGTGATATATGTATGCGTACGTATTATACATAAACGAATGAATGAATGAATAAATGAATGAATGAATGAATGACAGACTGTGTGTTTGGAAATGATAGGCTTGACGGTCTGGCATGTTGTAGATGGGTGTAGTCAACTGTAAAACAAAACACTGAAAGCTAAATAACAACAACCAAACAGCAACAACAATAACAACAACGACAACTATAACGATAATAAAAAAAAAAAAAAACAATAATGGCTGAGTTAACAACAGCTGAAAAATGTCATCAAATATGTATTTTCACACAAGCACTCATCCGCCCATTGTCCCAGTGGTCTGAGTATGTATGACTTTATGTGTTAGTTGGTTGGTTGGTCGGACTGTGTCTATGACATCGCAAACAATACCCATTGAGTTGAAAAATAGTTTATTTTCTCTACTTTCTATGTTAGGGAAAAGTTTTTTATAGCGAAGTATTAAAACAGTCCCAGTTTTGAAACTTTTTTTTCACTTCCTCCAACTCCTCTTATATATATAATCGAATTATTTAGTCAAGCGTTTATTATTTTATTTTATTTAAATTTTTTTCCAGCATGCAATTCTGGCTTGTTCCATCATGACACGAGTACGAAGTGTATTTCTCTGACAGCATTCATCAACACAGCAGCATTGTGTAAAACCATGATTTCAATTTCTTGCTAAAGTCGTTTTTCAACAAACAATGTTTTTTAATTAAATTTTGAACGCATTAAGAAAACAAAAAGACGAAACAGAAACGGATAAGTAATTGTAAAATTTTAAAATTGCAGGATTACATTAACTGGTCATAATACTACATCACTAATAATGCGTGCTTCGGATTAAATTGAGTAAAGACTTGAAAGTTGAAACGCGATGGTTTCCAAAAGACAATAAAACAACAACTTGTGTGAATAGGCATTTTCTTATGCTGGGGTTAATTGGCCGGACCCAGATGATAATTTTCTCGCACGTGGCTTTGGAAAGAAATATGTTTTGATGCGGTCTAACTAAAAGCCACGGAGTTTCAATAAAAGTGTGTTCGCTTTACTCAATAATCCCCTCATGACTACCATCTGGACACTTATCGCTACGACAAAGCGATCTTTTAGTTATTTATATATTTGCATACATTTTATAGCGTTATCATTAGATGACCTCTTAACATTCACATGCTCTACGTCTTTTATGTTTCGACCATGTAGTCTTTTATACTCAAATGCATTTACTTTCTGCATTTTACATCGAAGCGGTCCTTTAGCCGAAAAAGTCAAAATTTAAGAACACGTTTGTCTGTCTGGTCCACATGAATCTGCACTTACTATTAGTAGTTGGGGACGCTAACACTTCATTCAAATCACGAACTCTAAACGATATTGAACAACGCATCCTCACGTTTTACGACGCAGATAATAATTAGGACACGATCTGCTTGCTTCAGCTTTTATCGGAGAAGAAGGCAAACGGAATGGAAATTTCTCTACCCTCTGTCATTATAGTCGGTGTTGGTAATTAGCTTACAATTTCTAGTTGTTACAGATGTATATGGAAAGAAAACCTCCTGTGGGACGAAAACGAACGAGAGACTTTATTTGTCATGAGGCAAACAGCATTGTGATAAGGAACGCACTGCTTATAGCTTGTATAACAAATGAATTGTACCAGAGTAGAGAATACGTGTTGTAATGTATTAACAAAATTCTGTGACTGACTTAGTTATGACTGCAGATCGAGCCCATCCTATGGTTACGATAGTGCTCACTGCTAACTACAAGGAAAAAGCAAGCAGTGAATCCCTGCGCTCTACTAATCTGCTACTTTTACAAGCATTCATTTTTAACGTAGGTCGGCTCACCTCTGGGGTTTCTTGTGCAATAACACAATAGCAACGAGCTGGTGCATGCGGCAGCTTTCTTGTGCGTCAAATTGATCCTCAGGCTTCCCCCGGGGAATTTAAGTCTTATCAAACTCTTCAGTTATAGGAGTTATGTACAACATGAATTTTTAAAAGCTGCGAACGTTGTCTGGCATCAAGTTCGAGCTCGATATTTCAAGTTAGTCCTCGACACATCTTCCCGGAGAATTTGCTCTTTCTCTAGAGCTTCGAATTTTTCGTTATTCCATTGCGCCCTTTGTCTTCATTACCCTGTCGATGTGCATATTTCCACCAACGTACGCTTTTACTGCGTGAAATTATTTTGTCTCGTCCATATAATTCCCGCCGCCTTGCGCAATAAATTTCAATAGTTTCCATTATATTATTTTGTTAACAATACAACGTGTGATTTTTATTCTTTTCATTTTAATGTGAATGTGTAAAAACGTTTTGTTACAGTATATTGTTACGCCGTTACGCCATCATCTGGCATAAAATCTAGGCGTAAGTAGTTGTATGCGCTTCCGCTACTGACTGACTGACTGCTGTTTGTTTCTTTTCACGGAGGATTTCGGTTTCTAAGGTTTATCTCTATTCAAAGATTAAATGCCCGCTTGCAAGGGTACATGCTGCGCCTGTCACATGCCGTTATCATCAGCGTATTTATGTCGCTTCGCATGACAATATCACTGAAATATGAAAGATTACGGTTTTGTTGCGCTAAACGCTGTCTTATGCACTTTTGTTTAACTTCTTCCTTTACTTTTGCTCTTAATGCATTTTGTAGATATTTTCTGGTTCACAACTTTGGCAGTTATATATGCTTTAGCTTCTCGTATGGGAAAACTTTTGAATTTTTGATGCGTCTCGTGTCTTTATTTTTTCCATTTCTGCCTTTTGTTTTCATCGGTGCAAAAGATTTTTGTTTATTTCCCTCATCGTTACCATCATCACCAATATAATCAAAACTATCATTACTTACAACGTCATTATCATCGCACATTATCGTCGCTGTAATCATCGCCGCTTTTATTATCTTTCGACTGAAATCCGTTTGCATTTAATTCGTTTAGTAGAGCGCAAAGCGCTTTCGTTCTCTCTCGCTCTCACTCTCGCTCTCACTCTCGCTCTGCCTCTGCCTCTCGTGCTTTGTGCCTAGGCATGACTTTTGTAATGAAAGCATGAAGCACAGACAAAAAGTAATGAAAACTGACACGAGCAAAAAACACGAAACTATTGTTTCATTCCATTTCAACTACAATACAGATATTATTTGCGTTTGTTATTGAGGGTAAAAACAATAGACTCGACCGTAAAGTAAATCCAAAGCATTTAAATTGTAAAGCCTTGCACTTAAATCCTGTAAGTAGGACGTCTAAGAGGAAGGATTTTCGTCTGGAAAATAAAAAGAAAACGAAATCAAAAATATTAAAAAGAATTGTCTTCTTGACTTAGTTTGAGTTGAATTTTCGACCCCCAACATTTATCTAAAATTCTTTAGAAAGCATTATCCCAACCATCAGAGAAAATTTCATTATTTAGTTTTCTTCTTGTGCAACTTTACCGTTGGCTGTTTCTATTTTTGACTGACACGAAATCTTTTGCTGTTTTAATTTCCTTCTGCCCGCCTGTACAACACCACTAGCCTCACTATATTGCCAATCGTAAATGCTAGACTAAATATGTCTTATCGTCTATCCCAGCTAATAAAATGTAAGAAACGGTAAAAGCAATTAAATACAGTTCTTAAAAATAGTTTTGAAAAGTTCGCAAGCTGCGTTTATTTGCAAGAAATTGCGTCCGAACCACTTGCAATCTGCAAAGCGCTTAAAAACACAAAGTACTGAGAGAGAGAGTACCTTACTTTCGTCGCTTTCATTCGCTGAGACTTGACTCTATCTCTATGATGAGTATTATGTTGCCTTAAAGCTACTTGAAAACGCTGATGTACATCCTGTGCGGTGGTCATAAATACTTTTTGAATAGCATTGTTTTATTTCCTTGCTACAGGAAAATTCAACGCAATAACTTTTACCAATACCTGGAGAGTTATTGTTTCAGTTATAAAAAACACGATTATTTCAACAGGAATATCATCAAATGGCATTGTGTTTCCTACAAAAGACTTAAGGTATATATACTTCTTAACAGTAAGAAATCTTTCTAGATAGCTATATAGCTATGGACGAATGATATTATGTTTCTATATTATTACATTGTATATATATATACTTATATATAAGCCTTAAATGCATGGCGATGTAATTGCGACGGTCTGTTTAAAACCTCATACTTCTTTGGGTAACAACCTTTGCACAGTGTTTCTCTTTTACCCTTAAATGCTTGGTGTTGCCAGTTTCATTTTATTTTTAATTTTTTTTATTTTAATTTTTTTTAAAAACTTAATTTGAAAATTAAGTGAAACTGGTGTGTAGACAATTGGTAACGGTATGCATTTAAGGGATACACTTCAAAGCTATTAATCCAGCAGAAGAATACTGCACTGTGCATAACGCGGTTTACAACGTAACATAAGCGTATGCATAGATATAATGCCGTAGGCAAAGCTCCATTACCCATTGCTTGCTTAGAAGAAAAAACATATTGCTGTCTTTCGTTGCCTCGAAGAAGCCTGTGCATTTTATAGGCAAACTGATGCACACACTATATGCACCACAGGATCTGGCCAAACAAAAGGATAAACCGTTAAATTTGCGTCTATGCAGCCCACGGCTTGGTTTTTGTAAATAATCGTAGGAATGATAGATGGCAGTACAGAGTTCGTGCAGCCTCATATTACCTACTGAATTCGCCTAAAAAATGGGAACAAGACAACCAAGACGGAATTTTCGTTACACTCTTGCGACAAGAGCCAAATGAAAAGCAAAAGAGCCAAAAAAAAGAAGTATAGGCAATATGGGGCCCGGGGTCCATTACAATATTCAATCAACTTAACTTGTCGAAACAGTCTTTTTCTTCTTTTCTCAGCCACTGTAAACCTACTTAAAGGGCAGATAAATAAAAAGATACGAATACACACAAGTTATCACGCAATCAACGCTGCCGCATAACCAAATAGATAAGAATCGTTCGCTTTAACCAAACTTAGTTCTAGCTGCTGCTGATGATTGCTCACTGGGTAAAGGCGTAGCAAATAATCATTGGACAGACATGCGCTAGACTGCCGCTTTGGAAGACATTCTGGTAAAACTAGTACGCATGATGCTACAAATACGTAAAAGCTCAGATAATTCAATTTACAGATATTTCGATTAATTCTCACGTTGACAAAAGTCACTCTCATATCGATAGGATCACACGAGATAGAAAACGAGACAAAGTGATCTGAACTAGTTCCACTTTGGAACTGTGAACGTTGTCTGAGAAAACATTGCCGCGTCTTTTCCTATTACCGGTTGAATTCGAACAGAAACAGAAACCTCATATTTTTTTCCTTCTATGTAATCGCTGTTAACGCAGCCCCTGCTGCAGCTACAGGCACAATGACATTTTCACCATTACGGTAGCATTCGCACACCAAGATAGCGGTTGTCGGGCAAGAATAAAGTTTATTGCAGAGGACGATGCAGTAGTTTATTTCGTGTACTTGCGTCATACATCAGATGGTCGATGGTGTTTATATTTGCTCTTATCATGAACCTTTATATATAATATGAGTAGTGAGTGTCTGCTTAAGGGTTTTCGCTTCAAGTTATGTAGCATAAGGGCTTTGGGGCCTTAATATTGGTAACATATTTTGTTAGAATAAACTAAGATTACAAGAAATAGTTGCACGGTTGTGTGATTGAGTGCGAACAACAACAAACACAGTTGACTGCTCCGCACTGCTCTCTCTAAACAATCTGTCTTTCTTAATATCATGATGCCATTAACGTTTTGTAAAGAATCAAACATATTTTTAGTATGTATGTATTTTTATACCGTATATATTATTTAACTATGCATAGTTGTTTTTTTCTAGCTCATTACTCTTATCATTATTAATTTTCACTTTTTTCCGATACTTTGCTTAACTTTCGCAGCTCAATTACCGAGACCTCTGCTTGTTCTAAGCTCCTTCGATGCACACAAATTATTTGCTGCCACTCAGCTGGAAACCGAGAACTAATTGTGTTTGTGAAAGAAACTCAACAACTAATTACAGTGCAAATAACGCATTAAAAAGTAACGAAACTTGCAACGAAGATAACAATAAAAAGAAGTAACAGAAGAAGAAATTATAAAATACGAAAACTGGGTTTGCAAAGTAATGTATCAGCAAATAAAAACAAAAACAGAATAAGAATCACTAAATAAAAACACAAATAAAAAGACAAAACAGCTTTCACGTTAAATTAATTAACTGTTATGAAATTTACAACAAATATAAAATGCCAAACGACTTATCAACAACGTAGCATCTGCACATCTCGCAAAACGATAATGACACTTGTTTCATCGTCAACTGTTGATGCGTACCAATTAACAATGAATTAAGCGCTGAATGCGAGCACGCGGCAATCAACAGTCGACCATCATTACCAATTTGCTCTCAGACGTTTTTCATAAGATGCAACAACGTTTTCCTATTACACTAGCAACGATGTCTCCAGATATTTGAAAAGTCATCAATTAAGCGAAAGTAGTTGCCGAATATCGGATTGCCACCGGGTGCATTTATGTGTTTCGGCGTTTTATTTTAAGTTTTCTTATTCAATGCTAGTACAATTTTCAACTTGAATGGACTCATCGACACTTAACATTCAAATGCATATTTGGAAATTTTTATTAATCGGTAAGTCAAAAAAACTGCTCTTATCTTTATATGTTCGCGTAAATAAAACCAATTTATTTGAACTTCGGGATACATGAACAAGAATAACTAACGTGTATGAAATTTCTCTTAATTTCTTCAGACGCGGTAGGCTATACTTCTGCTATACAATATTAGCTGAAGCAAATTTTGGTTGTTGTCCCCGCTTTCAGCTTGCTTCTTTACCTCTTCCCAAAGAGGAAGCATTTCTTTCCATTTATGCCATTTATCTAAAGGATTACCCACCAATTTACTGGATGCATGAAAACTTAATTCCTCTGATATACTACTTTGGGATTTCTAAACGGAACATACACTAAACGCCCGACCGTCTATGTAAGACTCGTTAATCTAAATGCTCGTTATGTTTAAATGCATTAAGCATATGTCTTTATGTTCCGGGCCTTTCCTCCATTGAATCTGATTTACAGCAAAAAAGGGGGTAGGACACAGATTAACATCTCTCCGGAGCTTAATTTCATTCGTTTTTAGATTAAGAGTCCGCTGAATATTCGGATTCGGCTCAGTTTTCTTTAGCTCACAAGTCTTTAATAGATAAATTTGACCTGCTTACATCCTCTTCTATAAACTTTCGTGGAACAACTCAGCCATCAGTTGCGTTATTTACTTTAAGAGTCCGCTGACTGTTCGGATTCGGCTCAGTTTTCTTTAGCTCACAAGATATAGTAGATTTAATAGATAAATTTGACCTGCTTACATCCTCTTCTATAAACTTTCGTGGAACAACTCAGCCATCAGTTGCGTTATTTACTTTAATAGTCCGCTGACTGTTCGGATTCGGCTCAATTTTCTTTAGCTCACAAGATATAGTAGATTTAATAGATAAATAAAAAATTGTGAATACAACATGTGCCGACTGATGGACAAGCAGAATCAAAACGAGTCAGAAAATTCTTCTGAACTGATTAGCACACGAATCTTTTTGGGCGCTACATACATATGCAAGAACTTGACATAAGCTTACAACAGTCGGTATAGGGTAAAGTCAGAAACCATAGCTGTTGTCGTTTTAACATTGAGCAATCAGCACAAACAAAATCTTAAAGAACTCAGTTTATTTTGTTGGCCTTAGATTAGACGTACCATCCGTATAAAATTCGGATCTTTGCAGACTTTGAAACTGTGCACAGTTACCTTGAAAAAGCTTGCTCGATATCATTGCAAATATTTAAAGGAAAGAATGCATATATGCACATAAATGAAAGTTTGTATGTACACGGACATCGTTACAATTACATGTATATTAAGTTATGGTTATTATGAAGTGACATAAACATTTTAATTATAAGTAATTACTTGTTGTACTTCGGCATTTGTAGGAAACGATTAACCTCATATTCACACTAATAACAGATAAACGTCTTTCAAACATATTTTAACCGCAAGTTGAAGACTCTAGTTACTATTCAACAACCCGAGCATATTTCGAATCAAGAGCATATATAAAGTATTCAGTCTACGAAATCCGTCTCTGCTGTGTCTTAAATTAAGCTGAAAAGCAAATAGAAGAAATTTTCGGAATTTAATTATCTTTTGTGATGTGCGAACACAAGTGCGTTGGGGTTAATTGCCAGGAAACTATTCGAAAATAATACTGAGTATGAAAATGTCTGTCTTCTATTAATTTAATCGTATGTGCTAAGTTATTTTACAAAGTATATGCCAAATTGCCTATAAATTTATAAAATAATTATCAATTATATAAATTACGTAATTACTTGCAAATGATTTATTACTAATGCGAAAACTTAGTTGCGTAAACACATAAACTCATAAGTAAATACACATAAGAATTATTCTTACGATTGCCATTAAATACTAATAAGCTTCCAAGCATTGAGGACACGATTGCATGCAACGTATTTTATTTACTGCAACGTATCGAACGAAAATAATAAGTAGAGACAGCGCTTTAAGGCGAACTTTGGATACCTTCTTTGTAAAAAAAAATGTTTCTTTAAACAGTTACATGTTTTTGTTATGGTTATATGTATCGTTGCGACCGATCCATTTTCACCACAACGCTTCAGACACCTCTGGGAAATGCTTATGCTTCACTCCTATTGGATGTAGGAAGAAAGTTATAATCCACCCGACCGTTTTTGTAGCATTACCGCTAGAGGACCCACAGGCACCAAAGCTAAGATAGGAAACCAAAACTTTGCATATGTGTCACCGGCAAAGATATCCATAGACGCAATTCGTCCACAATTGTGGTCACAATAAGTAACAAAAGATGAATTTAGTTGCGATAAAAACGAAGGATCTGTGCAAAAATAATGCCGGCCACCCAACTATGATACATATGACGTCAATCTTACAAGCTTGTATAGTGGCTTCAAAGTCTGAGGCATCAGGCGACAAGAAAGCATTTAACATATGACCTCAAAGTCAGTTCCAAGTCGATTGAACGTACTGGTCTGTATGTAGCTAGTTGGGAAAGAAAGCTAACGCTCAGTAGACGGAGAAACTTTCAAAATGAGACTGAAGCGCCAAGAATCTTCTTTTTCACGACCTTTAAAATACTCGGGAGAAATACAAGAATTGCAAGCAATAACCTAGCAGACAGCCCTATTCCAGATCACCCAAATGGTTTGGGTTCTCGATGTTGCAAACGATAGGGTTTCATTCATCGGTTTGTTAGGTATGATAATAATAAACCTGACCGGGGCTTCATATCTTCAGATATTCCTTGCTGTGCTCTTATTTTAAATAAGAACTTTTCTAATAAACATCTTTAGAAATATACCAAAATGTTCTTGCTTGCTCAACCTCGATCTTGTTTGCTGAAAATTCCCAATTTTATCTAAAAAATAAATTTTTAATATTAGAACATTAAATAAATTTTCGTTCTATTCCCGGAGGAGCCGTAAAGGATACTAAAATGAAGTGAATGAAGCTGCCAGGTTCTCGTGCGAATGTGCTGTGTTTAAGCTTCATGCAGTAGTATGGATTAGCCAGGAATGCTTAGAGACCACCGTTTCCAGGAATTTTGAATAGATTGAATTCTGTGCCAAAGAAACGCTCTTTGTGGAATAGTGTTTATTTCTCAAGAGTTACACTGATGGCTAATAACCAAATAAATGAATTGTGCAGATATTTCGTGTGCTTCAAAATACATTGGCCTGAGATGTATTCGTTGACATTCATAAGTTGTGCTCGAGAAAAATTATTCAAACTCAACAAAAATAAAATGAATAGCGTTCAACGTGTCCCAAAAATCATACAAAAGTCCTTTTCTTCAGAGAACACATTCTTAATATTGAAAATTGTGAATTGTTTATTGATACATATACACACAGGAGCAATCAGGATAAATAATCTTCAACGATTTGCTGGCACATACGCACCCTAATTTTGTTCCAAAACTCTGCATCCACTTGATGTTGTTCTATAATCCATTCATCGAACTGCACTCGCTATGCGTAGTTAGCAGGTTTCCGTTCTCGAAGTAATTGAAGCACACGTTTACAAATCCTTCGTACCAGGAAGTTAAATACGCAATTCTTGGCCATGATGACGAACCTGAGCACTCAGTACTCAGTAGTCTCAGCCAAATGTTTCAGTTTTTTGCGTAGGAGCAGCCAGGCTGCTTACGATCAGAAAGTTCTTAAATATTTGAATTAATCTCGACACAGTGAAGTCAGTATCAATCGCTTTCATTACGCAATTTTTTGGACATTCTTCGTATAAAAACAGGTTCAATATCTCACGGTCGCAAAATGACATCGCCTTTACTTAATATTAGCATATTGCAATAGGTTGCAAAGGTACCGCTATCTTTTTTATTATTAAGATTATCTTATTTATATGCTTGTGTTATTTGTGCCCACAACGAATATGAATTCAATATTAGTGTTCCTTATCATCTTTTAAAGACTCTAAAGACGTAGTTCGCCCACAGCAGAAAGTGGAGTTAATAGGGCTTGGGTTAATATGCTATTTTAGAGAAATGTATACAAAATATTGCATATATATTTTTGTATTATTATATATAATATGTATGTATATATTATTACATAATATACATGTGTATGAACTCAAATTTTACCAACAAACACAGAAACGAACATTATTTTCATGCAGCACTTCATCATATGCATGCGAAACAGAAAGAAAGAAAGTAAAAAAAAAGAAGGAAACCGAAAAAAGTGAAAATATTTCTCATTTCCTTGCAGCAATAGCAAAAATGGGAAAAAATTGCTTTTTTTTCTTTAAAATTCTACTTAAATGAAATTATATTTATCTTGCGAGGCAAAGAAAAGTTTGCAAAAATTGTAAGCGTACAATGCATATAAGAAAATCACTAAACATACGTGCATACATGTACATGTGTGTGTGTGTGTTGTGTGTAGACGTTTGTAATTGTGCCATCAAATGATTGATGATATCGATAAGTTGTTATAAATTACAGCAAGAAATTCGACTACATTTTACGTTTCTCTTCATCATTTTGCGTGCAGTATGGTTTTTTCAATACCACTCAGTGTATGTACGTGTAGACGTATGTTTGTAAAATATTTCCCCTTTTCGAGTTCGTTTGTGTTCTCTCGCTTTACTCCTATTATCCTCATTTCAAAACGTATATAAGCAGAGTGGAGCATGATACAGATAATGTATAAAGTAAATGTACTGACGTTTTTTTCATCTCAACAAATCCGATTTTTGTTTTTTTTTTTTATTACATATTCTTCAGGATGTACGGATGTGTTACAATCGGTAAATACGTTTTCAAGTTTAATAATCTGTCTGTGTTCGTTGTGAATGCAATAAATTCTTACATTTACTCTATTGGAACTTGAGAAACAGAATCACTTTTGCTTCAAAGAATTCTTCTTCTTAATTAAACGCAATTACGTAAATGGACAAATGGACGAATTAAATTGATGAATCGCATTATCATCGAGGTGGATATAAAGCATTGTATTGCAGTAAAGTAATTTTCAAGTAGTGTGTACACCATGCAGCACTCACATTGAACAGGCCAAAGAATGCTTGTCCTAATGTAAGTAACATCCAGAATGACTTGCAATAGATGTAGCTTTCATTACACTAAATAATTCAGAATAATTTTCTCGATCGATTTAAGTAGCGCAACTTTTTGTCAATTAAGTTCTCCATGTCAATCAAAGGCTCGTCAATGTTCCAATCATAATCTCCATCCTCTCCGACCCACTCTACATATTTTCGTCTGCTTTTTCTTTTCGTTCATGCCTTCACTTTCTATAGCTCAAGAAATCAGGAACAAAATTGAATATGGCGTCAACCCATGTTTTAAACCATATAAATCCTCGATCTTAATGAAACTTTATGGAAACATACAGCACAGACATTTTAATAGACATAAATACAACGTTCTCAGCAATAATCCAGCGTTTTTACTCAAAATCTTATTAAGTTTTAATTACACCCTTCTTGAAGTTTGACATCTTTTTTTCTTCCCGTTTTTCGACCAGTTCTCTGAACCAACCAGAAGAGCCCATCTCTTTTCTGTTGACGTGATGACCAAAGTTTACCCTCAACACTATTCATTTATCAAGGAGCGAGATTAGAAACCCGACCTTCTACAGGGTTGTATTTGCAACTAATATTACAAAACGTCATCACACGTTGCAGTTGTCTGTGGATCAGTACGTCTAATAACGGTCCATATAGATTTGTGTTCGAACGACAGGTTTCTGGTCTTTTGAATATTTCGATTTTAGTTCGAAGGGAAAACTTTATTAAAAAAAGTTTGATTCAGGGCGCCCCTGTAACGACGTTTCAATGTTTCTTGACAAAAACCATTGGGAAATGGTACTTTGGCATTAATTTTACAAAACACAAGGCAACGAGGCCAAATTTTTACTATTATTTACTCTACGCGCATGCGGTATAGGATATGTTATCAAAGTGAAGACAGACCACCAAACTAGGGAACATTTTTTAAGGTCCGTGTCTTCACTAAAAATGTCTTTGCTAACCTACACCGTACCGCGACGTAGACAAGAAAAAACTCAAATAAGTATTAAAATTAAAAAATATTAAGACGCGCGAACTTATGACCCTTTAATTACAATAAAGTTTTTGCTACTGACTGTCGCGCACAATCACGGAAAGAGTGCATTGTACAAATCGAGTTATACCAATTTTCAAAGACCTTAAGCAACTCCAGAATTTTGATATGTTGTGAAAAATGCTGAAACCTATGAAAGAAGCCTATTTTCATTACTATATTTAGGATCCCTCACCGTCATTGACTTATCTGCTTAGATTTCATTTCGTAAGGTCAGTTGCGGAGCGATCACTTCGTACAATTATCTTATTGCAAAGCACAAGTAAATTAGAATAGTGACTTCTAATTTGAAGCAAGGCTTCAACAGCAGTACAGACTAAAAGAAAAAAAGTTTGTATTGCGACAAATGTGCGTAATAGCGATCAAAATATATTCTTTATCCCTATGCGAAGCAATGTTCAATGAAAACATTATTTACGTGCCAGCGTAAACACTCTCTCTAGAGCTTTGGATATATATGCATAGACCTTTGCTCTATTCGGCTCTTGCTAAAACCTCTATATAAAAGTAGGTGACAAGGCTTTATACATTTGTAAACGATTTCCTCTCTTTCTCTTGTGAAAAGTTCGTAAAACATGAAAGGAAGCGTCGTATTATTTCATGTCCGTGGCGGTGTCGTTGATAAGAGGTTGGTTCTTCTTCGCAAGCACAATATGAGTTCGAGCCTGAAGATTTTTTTTAATTTTAATAAAATGATTCTCTTTAGAAGGAATAATATTAACTCATGAAGTTTTCTTCATCCATTCCATAGACCAGTCCTCCAAACAACTAGTTTAGTTTAGTGTCTTGCGTATATATTTGAGAGTATATGTATGGATCACAAATGCTAAATAGGGTAAGGCAATTTGTGCTTTCTGATCGGTTTCAAGGTCTGTTAAGATAGAATAGCAAAACTCTGCGATTGTTTAAATTCGTTAATATTTTTTATAACACACGTGATAAATAGTAACAATAGAATTTCCTTTAATTTTTTATGACGTTAAGTGTGATTTCGTTTTTGAATTATGTGTGTGTGTATTTTCTATTTTTGCTTAGTTTTTCTCATCATTTTGTTATTTCTTCAATATCGTGCAATTATTACTTACGTTAGTAGAGGCACGAACCAAGCAGCCCAACTTTTAAGATAAGGCAACAATGCGGTGTGTGGCACAGTGGGCTAACTTCATGCTAGTGATATATTAGGTTTCTACAGGGGTATATGACATGCAGAAGAACTTACGGGAAAACTACCTTTTATTATGCCGATCCATTGAAAATCGTCCACTCGTCTACTGATCTGCATGTCCGCTTGGCTGAAGTCCCTCAATGCATTTTTGCGCCCAATCGTTACGCCTCAATTTTGGAGATGTTTTCACGAAACGGAGTTTTGATCTATAATCGAAATAAATTGAACGGACCGATGTGAACCTATGTGAAAAATTTCTATTTGATGAGAAAGTTTTTCAAAGTCCCTCTCAGATAGACAGATTCCTACGAAGAGTAAGCCTTTATATACCGAAAAGGTCTAATCTTTAATATATTCTTTTTTAGTGGAAGTCGGGGTCAAAGTAATGACTTGAAATACAAATTTCCCTGTTAATTAGTTGGTCTGAACCACATAAGCAGGTACCGATTGAAAATAAGTGTTATATGCCGAGAAACTACTTAGTACTTTATGATGAAACTAAGAGAAGAACAATAAGAGCTTTTATAAGCAAATTAATTTTGCTGAACTTGGATAAAGTTAGTTCAAGTTTTGTGCTCGCTCGTATGCAAGTATTCGTTCATACAGAAACGTTGTATAATTTTTGTGTTCTATCCAGAGAACCATTCCTTGCTAATGGAAAAGAATATATTAATGCGCAAAAGTCGTCATCAAATTTTCGTAGCATTTGTGGCGAGCGATCTTCCAGTCGGGTCCACTTAATAAACATCTACAAGAAGTTATCCGAGGAATAAGTAGAAAAATATATTCGGCTGGAGGTACCATCTCTTTGGAAAATATAAATAAAACATTGTTGGCTGGGTATGCACGTACTGTTAGATCACTCATAATCTACGGAAAACAAATTTGATGGGTGTACCTGTCCTAGGATATGAGCGACGACGAAAAAACTCAATTTACTTGTGCTCTGGACGAGTCCTATGAGCGATTTCACCGCCCATTTTCAATACCAATCTGCCTCTAATAACTTCCAATGTTTCTGTCGAATTCGAAGCCAATACCCTCATTTTTGTGACGAGGAGAGTGAACAGAACACATACACAGACGGACGGGCGGACATGACTAAATCGATTCAGAATTTGATGGTCATCAAGCACGAAACTTCCTTCTGAGCATAGCAACGTTTCGACAGAGTGAATACATCCCCCATATATTCGCTATAGATAGAGGATTTTTTTCTGCCTGTGTGACTGGGAATTACATGAAAGAGGCCATGGACAAAATTCAAATAAGTTTCGAAGACTAGTCGTCGTCGTGTTAATATAAAGACACTTTTAACAGAGATTGCGCGAGATAGTGCTATTGGCTTAAGATTCAAGCGTATATATATATATATATATATAAAAACAACAAATCTTTTTTTTTTTTTAATTGTTATATACCAAGATTAGTGATGAGTCTGCGCAGACAAATGTTGAACGCACTTTGCCTCTATTATTGCATAAAATTATTATGCATCCATAAACGTGCTATGCCCTTCTAGAAGCTTCTATTTTCTTTCTACTTTATCCTGCTGATTTAACACTTCTGTTGAGTGTGACTAAGTAATTCTAAGAGCACATTTTACTCAGGCTTATTTCTAAAGCTAAGTCTAGACCGTTCCGAAACCTCTGCGTACATCGAAACCAATGGTCTGCAATAAAGTTGGCCGATTGCGGTACGAGGATTGCATTAAAACCTCCCTTTCTCTTAATTTTTTAAACAGATCGTCAAAAATAAGCATGCAATAGGCCTTTGTCTTATCTAAAGACTTCTTCCTTTTTTTAAAATTATATTCAAGTTTGTCTTTGGTATGTCAACATCCACGATCGCTACACTATTGGCGAGAAGACCAACCGTTAAATTTTTAAGCATCGTATTACTGACTTCCTTGTCAGCCGCAATCGGAAGTTGAGTTTCGAGTTTGCTTGTTCGCTCAAACTTGATTGAGGTTCGCGCTGCTCCTTTCTTTTCCTGATCAGTCGGCAAGTCAAGGACCTATTTGATCCGCCTTTCGGCATGATAAAGGCGCTTGCTTCCACCCCTTTTGCACCAATGCTTAAATGAAATAAACGCAAATGGCCGATAGACGGTATTATAGCTAAAAGCGCCGAGTATACGGTTGTATATACGAGCTGTCGGTCGGGTATTTGACACTTTTACTTATGGCAAGTTATTCCAATTGTCGATAGATAAGAAGGGTTTTATTGCGCTTTCGAGCGGCTTCCTAAAGGCTTACTCATCCCTAGAAAAACCCGACGTTATATTTGTAATTACGAGAATAGATCGGACCTCAACTTCGGAAAATTCTTCTCATTTTCCATACGACTTTCCTCGTGTAGAGACAATTTAGGTTATTCTTCCACTTAGACAGCTAACTGCGCCATAAATACAAGACTTCACTTATGCTACTCGTCTTCGTTTCACTTATGCTTCACTTCATCACTCTGCTTCGCTTATTAAATAAAATTACTTGCGCATCACTTTTCATCAATGCAACTTTATATTCAAGGCCCTAGCAGTGACTGCCTTGCCTTAAAGTATGTACAGTGCACTTACTACACAAGTCCTTGCATTTTCTTTAGTCTAATTAAATTTTGTACAGCTGGAAAACTTCCCTTCATATCTTCTTATGTGTTAAGCAACACTTAAATCCTTTTCATAAAAAGAATCTTCTTTCATCTCTTTCATTATTTATTTAGCGTGGCAAGGCCTTTAATGCACTAAAAGCAACAAAACGAGTTTGGAACGCACTTGGCTGAAAATTAACACGCTTCTACAGCTTTTTAAGTACACTTTTAATAAAATAACTGAAAAAAATTTGTTTTTGAAAAATTCTATTTAAAATTTTATTTTTTTTTTGTTCGTTAGTTTGAGTTTTAAAGTGTTTTCTTGTTTTTTTTTTCATTTTTTTTTTTTTATTTTCTATAGTCCTCTAAAGTTTTCGTTTGTTAGTTTCTTTTTTTCTCTTCGAAAATTTTAGTGAAAGTAACCGACAATTAATGGTTAGAACAACACACACAGGTCGTCTTTCTATTAAAAAATTTTTTGAAAATCAAAAAAGAAATAAACCAAAGAAAAAAGGACAAAACAAAGAAGAAAATAGAAAAACCTGTTTAAAGCGAATTTTTTGATACTAACAACCACTTGGCTATTTTTTGTTTTTTTTCTTTTTTTTTTTGTTTTTTTTTGGTAAACGCTTTTCGGCGAAATATTTTTCGTTAAAAAGATATGAGTGCACTACAACCGTAAGATGCAATGGAGAATGTGAAGTGATAAATAAACTGTTGCCTGTGGCACAACATAACAACATTGCAATTTAACATAGTTTACATACGCATTCAATGTAACGTACGCGCAACATATAACGTGCAAGCACGGAGAGCAGATTTTCAATATTTAAAAAATTTGTTAATCAATTGAGGTGATTTTCGAATGTTAGACAAGTTGAAAAGAGATTTACTTTCTAGCCGAACTTCTGAGATAGTAAGCAATCAAGTGTTAGACAGAGTCCCGGTAGAGTGATGGGGTTAAAAATAAATGGGTCAGCAAATACACAGACGCATTGAAAAGCAAAGACACGCATAATCGCGTAAAACGAGCAAAAAACATATAGTCTGTCGAAAATGGACACGAAAAGAGAAATGTGTAAATATAGAAGAACGAAATTACAGGCGAAAGACCAACAGACGGACAGGGTCACGGGCAAAGGGACAGCGGACAAAGATGGTAACGTCAACGTAATCGATGGGGAGAATACCATCCAGGCATTGGAAAGACTAATGTTTTTTAGAAAAATATAAAGCTCTTCGACGCTGAGATCTATTCGATGAATTTAGTAAATCGCTTGAACTACGTACAAAAGTTAAAGTTTGCTTACATTTTTAGTTTTGATCGTTGGTCTTAGGGTAAGAGTCCATTTTTCAAATATCCATTTCAACGAATACAGCAACTAACAACGGACGGACTGGCAGTCGGTCAATTATGCTCAAGTTCTACATACTGGGAGCGAAAAGATTAAAGATAAAGTGGGTGATTGGCTCTGTTATTACACTGAACGGCCGTTACATCAAACTTTGCAATTGTCAGGCTTTGCTACCAATCAATGTCTAGGCCAAGAACAGACAATAGACCAATCGACGTATAGACGGCCGAACTTGCCTAGATCAGCTCAGAATTACGCCTACCGCTGATATTCTGATGAATATATCTTTTTGTGTTACAAACAAAGCAATAAATTTAGTACGCTGATGGTTGGTGGATAAATAAATGAAAATGAAATTGAATTTTTTAGTTTGCGATTTTCTTCTTTTCTTTTTATAATTTTCTTTCTCCTTTGTGTGTTGCTATTCTTCAAAAATTCTCCTGTGGAGTTTGTTAGAACTCAAATTGTTTGCAAAATCTCTTACGTACAAAAAAAAAAAAAAACAAAAATCTCTGTTTCATATAAACTTAGGAAGACGAAATACTTGCAATAATTAATTGTTTTTTCTTGGTGTGCAAACAAATTTTTACTACTACAGTTACGTAAGGCAATCTAGATTTCGTAAGGCACAAAAAAGAAAAGGAAAAAACACATATAGATTGTATTTGGCATAAACCAAATATTTTGCTTCTCATTCCTTAATTTTTCGGAAGCAATTATTATCGAAAATTCCGTTTTTTATAAGACTTTTCGGTAAATGTTGCGATTTGTTGCTTAAGTTATAAAACAACACGGAAAAGTGTTTCGTTTAACTCTAACAACGAGAACTTGAACAATGAGAACAAACGGATAACAAATAATCGTAAAAAATATTCATATGCAGAGTTTCGAAAATTTTAACCGGATCAAGCTGAATGCTAACCTTAGAGAAAGCTAATCCTACAGAAAGCGGGAAGACAAAAGTTCAGCCTTAGTTTGCTTTAAACAAACCGTTGACGTCGTGCGAATTATGCAGGCAGACAGACAGACTGACGTAACTAAATTTTTTTTATTTATTTATTTATTCATTTTTTTCATTCTTCACAGGCAGGAACTCAACTAAAAACAAATGACAGTCGAGTCCAAATGCCTCTTAGGGTAAATCTTAAATTAATTATTATTAAAACTTATTATAAGTATAATAAAACAAATAAGACGGAAAAAAGAAAAAAACAAGACAAAAGGAAAGGGAAGTACACAATAAGCACAGGGCCACACCCATAACCGGTGCAGGACCAAATTGCAAATGAACCCCTAAGCCCTCACGAACATGCTTAAGCTTGGCAACCAAAATAGATAACAACAATTCATTTTCGAATCAGAAAGACTTTTTAGGGATAAAGCTGGGTTAAATACGACATAGGCAGATCACGTGTGTTAAGCAATGTGGCTTTAATGGACTTCGGAGAGTCCGATAATGAGAATAAATGATAGACGTCATTTAGGTTCTTGCAAACAACTCTGAGCGGGTTAAACAGCTCATAATTATATTTACTTTGGCTGAGCCTAATAACTAGTACTTACTACTAACTTACTACTAACTTAGTACTTACTATTACTTACTAATACTTACTACTAACTTACTAATAACTTTGTTCAGAAACTGTGGAAACTACGTTAGGAGTACGTGGTAATCGAATAAATTCTTATCCACTTACACAATATTGTGCGTTAATCTAGTGAGAATCATTTACAATTAAACTAAAATCATCTAAAACCAAAACTATTGCTATATCCTATAGTGCACATGGAGAAATTACTTCTCTGCCTCGGGTAGCGGAAACAAATGCTCTGATTGCTCTGAGAAATTTTTAGAAAAAGCTATTGATGGGAGTATTTATAGGAGCGAGCCCGGGTATCTTTACGACAAGCCAGCGCTCGCATTATATCCCAAAGAACTGTGGATTTTACTTCACCAGAATGTAGGTTTTCGACCTCCACAAGATTTTCAGCTTAATGCTGCTGCGAAGTTACGAAACTTTCTACTTGATAACGTAAGACCGATTTTAAATGCTTCTTATTTTAAACGGGAAATAATTATGCTTTTTGGTTTTAATGAATGAGTTGATTCTGCCATTAGTTGATTATTTACTCTCTTATATCCGCACTTTCAGTTTTCAGCTTTGAATGTTTGCACTCAGCAATGTTGTTAAAGCCCTTTACAAGGGCTTCATACAATAGTTTGCGCATTAATATTAACTAACTGAACTGTAAGATACTTGTTGTTTTATTAAATCAGTCGTTGCTATATCGTTGTTGTAAATTAAATTAAGAACTAGGTTAAATTATATTGAAATACGTCATAACAGAAGTGAGAAGATTGTACTCGGCTACGGTCGAGTCTCTCATAAGCATTACATTTTTGTTAAACAAATAAAACAAAAAAAAGTCCGAATTTCGGCACTCTGTATAATATTGGGCGGACGTTTGCACAGGCTACACAGATACTTAGCCATGGACTATATGTCAAAATTTTTATCGTAATATATGTTGCAGGTTAGAGGTTGAGCAAAAAAATTAGTTATTTAGTTGTATCCTCAGTTTAAGTTGCATTATGGTCGCTTCCTTCGGGCGTTTTCGCACCTTTTCAGCACCAACTTGCGTCCAAGAACTTTCAACCGAATTTGAAGAGTAAGTGCACAGACACGGTCGGGCGAAAGGCAGATATGCCTACATGGACTTAGTATTTGATACTTTTACGTTGTCTCTGAAGCAGGTGTGGCCGATATTTTCCATTTTTGTACTAGCGCTGTATCCATGCTTTCACGAACTATGCATGTAAGCTTTTCTCGTCGTGCTTATGGCAAAGAACAAAAGCCCAACATGCGTTGAGAAGGTTCAATGTTTGTGACAAAATTTAACTTGATTATTGCGCTCAGAAGAATATTTCCTATGGACATTACAGGCGAATGTGATTAGATCGATTCAAAATTTGCTGCTGATAAAGAACATATATATGTACGTGATGCTTTCTCTGAAATTTCCTTCTATTTCGTATATTATGTCTTGCTTGTGAAATTCTATGCCGGCGGATTCTCAAAATAATCCGAGACCCTTTGCCTCGGACTGCTACCACAAGAGGTCCCAAATTTTTGACAAGATATCTTAAACATTTTCAAATGTATCCGTGTTTTTCGATTTGATTAAAACAAAAACATTTAATCGTTCAAGATGACAGAAAAGCTTAAACTTTGTGCCCCTTAGCACTTTCCTGCGCTACAAGAATAATCCCCGAAACGCCCAAATTCACCGGAAATTATAAAAGATCTTCTTTCATTTCTTTTTCTGAAGATGAACTAATGTGACTTTGACTTCGTATCGAGCGCGGCTTTATTTATGATCCAACTACGAAAATTTTGATTATAATTAATTATTATAATTAGTACAATTTTATTTTTGTTAGTAGTAAACTAAAAGGTACGAACGAACTATAATTATAAACTAATTGAGTTATATCTGAGACAATGATGTCGAAAACAAAGAACAGAGCAATGCAATGTGTTTCATGGCAAAAGTATTCACTAACACGCCGTGAATGCTGTTATGAGTCGTAGTCATATGCTAATAGATGGCCTTTGCGTTTGCGGACATATATAAATACAAGCGATGATCTTCGTATACATATGCGGACCACAGACAGCAAAAGGGTTCTAAAATCCATGCCATCGTCTATATTTTGGTATTTTTTGTAATTCTGATCCCTTAGGAATATTTACAAATTTATATATTCTCAAGTCGACGGATCTAGAATGAGACCGAGATGCTATTTTTCATTTCGTATATAAGTTTTGTATGTAGTGGTAGAATAACAAAATTAATGAAGTCTCTTTATAAAGTATTTGGCTAAAAAAATATTTTTTTTCCCAATAATCTCTTCACATTTTCCCAAGCAAGACTCTTACAACGTAAACCTCAACAAAATTGCACCGAAATTTGCTTGCAATTATGTAAGAGTACGTAGACATACGTATACATATATAAGTATATGTAAGTGCATGCACCATAAACTAATTTTTACATACATACATACATACATACATACATAAATACATACATACATACATAAGTACATAAGAACATAGTTTGTTGTGGTAAAAACTTTGATAATTATGACTACAATTATATTAAAGGACTTGCGATCTTGTGTGTTTTGAAAACAAAGAAAAACTCTCGTCATTATATCCAAATAGAGTCTACATACGTTTGCATATGTGTAGAATGTGTACCTAATCTTTCCAAGTTCTATGATGTGTTTTTCTTTTGCTTTGTTTTATGAACTTTTACTTTATGCTCTCCTCTCTCCGTAAGCACGTGTTTTTAATTTGTTGACCAATTTTACCACATTTCATTTCGTTTGCTTCCTACAAAATGCAACCAACAAGTTATGTTTATATTGACTTGAATATACATATATATATATATATATATATATGAATATATATATATATATACATATATATATATGTATATATCGAGCAGCATTCGGCATTGCAGGCTGGCCAGTCTCTATGCATAGGTAGGGTTAATTTTCACACATGCATTCGCACCCGCATCCCAAAGCATATAACATTTCGCAATTAAATTTAAACTTTATGGTCTATGTTCTTGTATTACGCACACATACACAAACACACACACACAAACGCATGCACTTGTGCACTTTTGTAACTGTTCTCTATGCGTGCTTTTCATATATAAAACATTTACTTATTTCAATCTTTCGTTTTTTTTTTATTTGATTTTGTGTATGTGTAAAGGTAAAAATTTCTAACAAAGTTATCTCTTCAGTGTACAAACATTTGCACAATACTGTTGAACTTGTAAAAATGAGAATTTTAGAAATGAAATTTTCCCAAATTTATATACATTCTTATAAATGCAATAATAATCCCAGGTAGGGAACGCATTGTTAAAACAAATATAAAAAAAAAATATATAAAACCATTTCATTTGCCATTTCTCGAATGGAAAAAGGCATGCATAGAGTATTGATAGTAAAATTCTTTAATTAAATATTTACCTCATATTATAATCCTCGTATTCAGTAACTTTTGTTTCAAATGATGTTTTGATTCGGATACTTTTCATCAAAAAACTACAAAGGCGGTCTGTCTCATGTGCAACTTCTGACAGTAGTGCCACAAATTAAATATATTTAACATTTTTGTAGAGAAAGGACCAATAAAACTACTCTTTTGCCAAACGCATCAGCTTCCTATAGAATGAAATGAAATTCAATATAAACAAGTCCATTAAAACCAAATCGGATATCTACTGAAATGTGATGTAATATAATAAACGTAATGCGCACTGAACAGCTCGCAATGGGAATGAAATTTGTGAAAGGCATTCTCTCTCTCTCAAAACAGAAAAAAGTTAAAATTGCACTCACTATACGCATGTAATTTATTAATGAGATAGCTATTGTGAGACTCCTTCCATCCATCCATACATTCTTTACATTTATTTGTTTTTCCCATATATGGCTTTCATTACTGATCAGTTTGTTTGCACACATTTTGCTTCTTGTATGTGCGTGCCTGTCTGGAAATATAATATACATTTGCAATCCTGGGATACGTAGATAGGTGTTGAATAACTTTTCTAGAGGTTCGTAAAAAATATTTCCTTAAATTGCTTGCGATTCGAAACTTTCTCTTGCCGCGAGCGTAAGCTATATACTTACGGATCTAATCAAATACGGTTTGACATTTTTTTGCAGAGTCGAAGAGCAATCATTACGTTAGTAATCTTGAGGAGGAAATATAAATATCGGATTTAAAAGGAACGAGCGTGTTCAGAGAGTTCATTTTCAGGAAATTTCAAAGCTTTTGCTCAATTTAAATTCAAATTCACAGTGAGTAAGTGCACGGCCTCAAGACTTAACGCCTGTTGCCTAGCCGAATAGGTAAGAGTCCAAGTCCAAGAGACTACCAACTCGGTCAGTGCGACAGAAAGCATACTTGGCCGTAGCTGTAGCGAGAGCTTAGACGGTAAAGGCAGACCGACTGGGCACGCACAACCCACTACGCTGGCGCCATCTCTTATCACTTTCGTTCTTCCCCAATTCTTGCCAAGTATCACCGCCTCACACATATAGAGCACCTGCCCTGAGTGATTGGTCACTTGAAAAATGACATATTTTTCTTGAATTCTTTCTATTAATAGCAATAATGATTTGTTGGTGACTCGATAGCGCTAAAAAGCTTACATTGTTACATAAATTGCAATGCTTTCATGACAAGCCCAATATTATCGAATTTATTAGGCAAAGTAATTCCAATTTTCAAGCTTTCGTCGCTTTATTCAATTTAAGCAAAAATGAATCATGCGAAAGTGATACGCCCATATTAGCCTTGCTGCCAAAGCTATACCATTCATTTCATGTGAATGTTCGATATAATCACTGACTAGATTCTATCATTCAACCGACATAAAAGAACTAACAACTGTTTCTATGATACAATGATACAATTACACAGAAATTGTCGTTTATGTGTCCATCCTGACTGTGAATGTGACTTTCTTTTGTAAGCGAGACAACAACAACACATGTATGTGATTGCGGTTGAGTGAGAACAAACTAAACAAATTGTGGATTTGGAAATATTTTTCTTGATATATTGTATAATAAACCTGGAATGTATATAGCAACCAGTCAAGAAGATATTTTTTGTGGCTCTTCAAGGTCAACGAGTAAAATTTCAAATAGTTGATATTGGTTGCATTAATATAAAGTTTAAAAAAGATCCATTCATATCATTGTTATATTTCAATGGATAAGGGAAACGAATGAACGAAATCAAAAGGAATGTGTGTGAGACATTAATGCCTAGACGTGAAACGTGAAATCTTTTTCTACTTTTTATATAATATAAAAATTATATGCGAAATGCTTTTTTAAAACTTGCGTGAACAAGTTTATAGCAAAATAACAGAAATTAAACTATGGAATAAAATAATGTATGAATAATAATTAAAGTAAACAATAAAAAAATACGCGACCAAACCCAAAGCAATGAACAAAAATCTTAAACCTTGATCAAAAATCCTAAACCTTTTCTTTTCGGAAAAATCAAAAACTGCGTTAAGTGTCTTAAGCGCATGCATATCATTCCTTAGGAAAACGCAAACACACGGGCGTGTACAGATATTTTGCAATCGCATCTACGGGTGCACACCCGCAAAGCATTCAATACATTCTAGTTTATCTAGTGATATCAAAGAAATACATATGTTCTACGTATGAAGGATGCCTAGGTCAGTACTTTGTGCTCCTCGGCTATACAAATTTGAATCACCTAATGACACATGGAATGATCCAAATTTAGTAGAGTTAAACCTTTTTTTTTTCTAAATACTCCCGGTCCTCATTATGAAATACTAATAGCTATTACTTATTCTCATAAAATTGCTGTTTTTATCTATTTCCTTGTTGTTGAAATACTTCCTTTTAGATGGATGGATTTGAAAAAAAATAAAAGAAATATTCAAATAGTGGATGGTCAGACAGGTTACTTTATTCAAATTATTATAAGAAAAAATGCACTCCAATAAAATTGTCTCAATTACTCTTCCTTTTCTTCACTTCGGGCCTTTTCAGTTTTTAAAAAAATGTTGTAAAAATCTTTGAAGCTAAAAATTTTTCATATGTTTTCTTTTGAATTCGCTATACATCTCTTTGATTTGTAAACAATTTCATATGTTTTCTTTTGAATTCGCTACACCTCCTTTTGAATTCGCTGTACCTCCCTGAATTCGCTGTACCTCCTTTTGAATTCGCTATACCCCCGTTTGATTTGTAAACACGTCTGTGTTAAGCTAAAACCACTCACAAAAAATATTGAAATACATTTGCATTTTATTCTTATAAACAATGAAAATTCAAAAAAAAGGTTATGTTGAGCGAAAGCATTTGGATATTTATTTTACTTCCCAGAAAGTTCGATGCGAATAATTGTAACCAGTATTGGGAAGAAATTTAAATACCATTGACGTCACAAGCTATAAATAAGTTTATGTTTAGAAACATTTCAAGTAAAAATCCGCCACGCGAGTTTTTTTTTTTAACCACCTTTATCCTAGGAAAGCCTAAATTTCCATACTCTATAATATTGTGTAGGCTTGGCTCGTTTGACTGTTGTAGCTTAACGATAAAATACCATCTTATCATACACGCACGACTACTTGCACTTATGGTACCTGATTGAGATAAACTCGCATACGTAGTTGGAGCTGTGAGAAAATGAGTGTTTGCTCGTTTCATTTAATTTTGGCTCATTCGCTCTCGTGGTGCAATCTTTGCTCAAATGCAATGTTTATACTTTTTCTTGAAACGTAGCTGAACAATGTTGAGGACCTAAATGTCCAGTCTTATGTGTACACGAAGTCTTTATACATGTTGTTTTGTGGCGGCTTTTTAACAACCTTTGCACAAATGCAATAAATTGCTAACATCATGTGTAAAGTTCTTCGCCTATTATGTCTTCCGTTCAGAAGAAAATGAACGAAAATATAAATAGAAACTTTTTCACCACAAGACATTTTAGCAAAGCTTATGGGAGCTTATAAGCTTTCGCTCTTGCTTGTTATAACGTACTTGGAACTCTGACTAGACTAAAACGATAAATTGCTACAATGCGTAGTTTTTGGAAAAATCTCCGACAAATTTTGTATAAAGTGGCTTTAGAGAAAGCTCCTTCAGTAATTCACCTCTAAAATCCTGCTTCGTAAAACAGCTAAGCTTTTTAAAAAATCTCCGAAAAGCTTTTCATGTCTACGTGGCCCTGCGACCTATTCATTCTAATGTATTACCTAAGAAGAGTTTTATGGCTAAAATTGTGTAAAACAGTCGTAGCGAGCTTTACCTATAAAATTTTTTGTGTTTCAGCGGAACTTTAGCAAACTTTTTAAATAAGTTTACTTGAATATAGTTAAAGCTGCTCACAGTGTCAAAGAAGCTCTCTCAAAATAATTCTGTTTCCTGATTCATTGTTGTACTAATTTGTTACTAAATCATTTTTATATCGTGGCACACATTATTGCAACCTTATATAGTATCTTTTCACGTTCTATATCCTATATTCTACTGTACTATAAAAGGCAGGGCAAAACTCTACTATACTCTATTCCATACTTTACTATAAAATATAACAAAAAGTTTCCTCTAACTTTTGCTCTTTGGATGTGTCCCACATACAATATCATACTTCCTAAGTTATGCGCTATCAAGTAGCATAAATTTTACTTTTACAGATATTTAAGACGAAAGCTCCTCCGCTCCTTAGATAAATTAAAAACTTACATATCAGAAGAGAGGCAAAGTTAAACAAAATTTTTTTTTAAATTCCACATTTTATTTTTCTCTCTTCCTACACATTTAGTTAAGAGAACAGCTTAGCTTTTAATAAAAAAAAAAACAAAAAGCCGCTGAAATTTTGACTATGACTTTGTATACAAAATTGTTTTACTTTAAAAGCAAACATCATCACAATGTGTGCGCTATTTTGAAAAATCTCAAGCAGAGAAAATGTAGTCTCCTAAAGTTCTTCCCCTTCAAATTAGAACGATCAAGCAACAAAGAGTTGCTTTGATTGACCACAAAGTGCTTAGAAAGTTTTTGTATATTAGCTTAGTTGGCCATCTTTCCTGCAAATTGTTAGCCCGCTTCTTATTGAAGTGCAGGGTTCGCGGCGCAATGGAATTGAACTAAAGGGCCCCCTTGAAAAACTAGGTTTAAGGGCTCATATTATGGTTTGATTTGCAGAAAGCCATTGCTCTATGTAATCAAAAGGAATCCATATTTCATATCCGGTAAGGGACGGATCTCTACGAAATCTCTGCGAAAACTGGATGGCAAATCGATAAACGAACATTCTTGATTTCGTCTCAGATGATTAATGTCGTAACCACATTCCTTGCCCAGATGCCTTTCCAATATCGTGTAGTTCCCTTTTATAGCTGATCATGTAAATACGTGTGGCTTCTCGATAATTCTTGCATACTTAATTTTAGATCAGCCTTCAGTTTAGATTTTGTGGTGTTCTGATCAAATTCAAGTGCCGGTCCACCGGCCAGCAGAAAACTATTTGGATCAACGTTGACGTTCGTTCAATACGTCTCTATAAAGTCGTGAATTCTCTTTACTGTTACCGTACGATATGAAAAAATATACAGTGAATCCCGCACGATCTGAAAAAGTATGCAATAACAAATGTGATCTTCGGAAGAATACGGCGACGGCATTTCGTTACAAAAAATGTTATAATAAAAACACATTCTACTTTTTAGAATGTTATCCATATTTGCTCTTCAACGGTCGATGCGCAACTGAAGGTAAAACTGATCCTTTGCAAAAAATTGACTACTTAAGAATACCCCTAACACAAACAAAATTTTTTTAATTTCACGCTCATCCCCTAAACCATAAATAAGTGGTATGCTAGTTAGGTAGCTTTTTCCGGGCCTCTTACCACAATCAAAATTGCCACACCTGATTCGTGATTGTAAGGCAGGGTGACCGTCAACTAAATAGAAAAATGAAGCGCAGTTCGAGTGTACCTTTGAGTGCGGCTATGAAAATGATTTTCACTTAATGGTGAAAGCATCGGGTTGTCACACGTTCGATATGTATTTTAATTACGCCGGCATAAGTCATAGGTATTAGAGCACGAAAGGTGGGAGTGATGGACATGGCTTTTACCGAATACGTGCACCGTAGAGCACCGTTCATGCATGCACTTCTAAACATTGCAAACATAATCACTTAAAGAGTACACTCGAACCTTTTCGTATTAATGTTTTAAAAAAATATTCCTTAACGATATTTCATTAAATATGTTTCAAAGCATTAACTGTTCATGAATCAAAAGAAGGAAAAACAACTGCAATGGAAATAAATGCATTTCAGTCTTCATTATCGCTTGCGTTAATTTCAATTCTTTTGAGGATTCAAGAGCTCCCTCTAGAGCCTGACCTAACAGGGTAGTTAAATAATTATAAAGAGCATAAAAGCATTTTCTTATTCTTGTTCGCTTTGTAGTGGAATTCTTTGAAATTTTACATTTATTTTCCCCTATCTTCGATTAGTTAACTACAACAACACTCATTGAAATCCTTGATGCACTATTTTTTTAAATGCAAAGAGAGGGAAAATTTGCCGGCAAAGATAACAAATTTTTATCAAAATTTTTTCATTTACCCAAAAAATAACATCCTTAGCGAGCATCTTATGAAACGGAAATACTTTACTTCAATATCAGAGGTGAACGACAAAGCGTATCTGTATGAAAATTATATAAACACATGTGAGTTCATAAAGTTGAAAATTTAAACGAATTCTTACATTTGAGTGTTAAGTATACAGTGGGTTTGTGTATTTCTTTTTTCTAACGGAATTTTATATGCTTACTTATGACTTTGTGGGTTAAAAGTAATGAGTGTGGTTTTCTGTTACGCTGTAATCTTGTTTGCACGGCGCTGCTTTACGTTGTTATGTGACTTTGACACACTTTTCCTCATATATATATACATGTATATGTATATGTATATATATTTTAAAAGTATATCCAGTGATTTTCGTACTACGTCCTAGTAATGATGTAGTAATTTGTTATAGCTGGTCTTGTTTTCTTTCCTTTTTTTGTTTTCGTTTCTGTTGAAAGTGGATTACTAGGGGTTTTATGGTCATTATATTTAAAGGATACAAAAAATCGGGCTTAAGGAGCAAGTTCATCAGAGAGAAGAAGAAGTTTTTATTTCTCTGTGTAACTTCTGATTTTGCTTTTTTATGCACATCGACTTTATAGAAGAAGGAAAGCTTTTCAAACATTAAAAAGGAAAGTTTCAGAATTTGTTCATTTCTGTACTTTTTTAACCCAAGTGAACTAAGTCTTGCAATAAAGAGCTCAGGCTGGAACGACTTCATTTACGAGCTATAAAATAATTAGAGGATAAAAAAGAAGTGCAACAATCGACTTAATGCAGTTCCAAGACATCTGCCCTTTACTTTACGCGATAGTCCCTTTGCCTGGGTTCCCCTTTATACGGCTTTTTAATGAGAAGACAAAACTTTTCCTTTTGTTTTTATTTTGACTACCTTGTGTTACACCGTTTATCAATTAAGAGGATTCGGTATTAACATATATTATGTAACTAATCGATCCTCCTGCTTTAGCAAAAAGACGTGAGTGCTTGGGTGCTTTATTTACGGCTAGATTAATATGAAGGGATACACCTCTCGGGAATATTTCTTTTATCGTTCATAGTTGGTTTTCAAAGCGTTATCTGTCCCTTGGATTATCGTGCTGTAATACTAACTGTCGTCTTTATAATTCTTTCCGCACGCTTTCCAAATGTGCGGCGGTAACTACCATTTGTTTGACGTGGCCACCGATTGCTAAAATACTGTTTTCTTGTACTTGTATTGTATGCGTAGGTGTACGCTACCTTGTGATTTTCCGAGCATATGCACATTGAATAACATGGATTTAATTCACTACATTTAACTCTAAGTTCTTCATGACAAAGTGTATCATAGCAGTCAACGAGTTTGTAAGATCGTTAATAAGACCATAAATGTTTGGAAAAGTTCGACTTTATTCACTAACATACTCTCCTTCATTCCGTTCATTCATTCTAGCGCCTCCTATAGGTCTTCAGATCGAATGGTTCTATCCTTCAAAATAGGTTTCCGTTTCAACGTCTACTGTGGCGTACCTCTTTCCGGCGAGCAATTTTTGTTAATATTCGCCAACAGGTAATAGTCGCTTGGGAGAATACGATGGATATGGAAGCGTCCATTATATTTACTGATTTGTGGCTGTTTCAGTGCAATTTCATCATTTCAATACTCTAATAATGGTACGTGCTATTCACTATTGATCCTCTGTCTCCTTTCAAGATAGCCGATAATTACTATATCTTTCGACTGTTTTCCTTGGTTGCATAAATCTACGTTCCATCCAATGTCACATATCGCATGAAAATTTTTTGCATTCTTTTTAAGGTGTCCGCTGTCTCAGACGCCTTCCAAATTGATTTTGTTCACTTTTTGTACGTTTTCGGGAACAACTGCTGAATACGAGCTATCAGCGCGTTCAGCCACATCGGTATTTAAAGTCGACAAATCACCCAAAAAATTTATTTTTTCACCGGAGAAGAGTTGCCATATGCTGATAGTGAGTGGGAATGGAAAACAAAAGTCGATTATTCCATTGTTTTGCAAAGTTGTAGCGGAGTGATGTTAAAACAACTATAACTTATATACTAACGGTCTGAATATAATTAAATTTTGACAAGTTTGAAGTCAACCACTATCTAAAACGCGTATCGATTTGTTAATGGATTTTTAGATTCATAATAGAGATATTATTTCTAGCGAACAAATTTCTTTACATAAATAAATATTAATGAACGCATTTTTTTTCACAAGTTCGATTAAAAGCGATCTAAGAAACCTTATCAAAAAGAACAGATTATGTAGAGAGAGAAACTAGATTAGCCGGCGGTCCAACGGATGGACGGACAGGCGGAGAGAAAGACATGGTTGGATCGACTTAAAATTATAGGCTAATCAAGTATAAATAAATTTGTGAGATCACTGCTTGTACATGCTTGTGCATACGACGGGGACATCCTCCTAGAACTGAAGAACATGTAAAATGTAAGCGAGAATATTGTAATGTAAATAATGTTTTCGTGATTTTACGTTTTCACTCAACTTCTTTTCGAGGGTAAACTTGTACCGGTGGATTTTGATTTTCAGGATAACACAGACTTTGCTTACAATTCCATCAATACAATGCTTTGGTTCTCACTCTATTCTCGTCCTTTCGAATATTTGCAATTCAACCTTCTTGACCCTACTGACTTTGCCTGCCATAAATATTCTGTTCTGTTCTGTTCGTACATCATTTTGCAAGCAACTTGTCGATACCTACCTTCAACGCGATATTTTTATGTTTTTACGCCAAACCTATTGCTAATTCCTCTTAATCTTTTCAACAATCGCCAGCTGTCTGAGATAAAAAACGCGTTGTGAATGTGTATTTGGCTTGCTCCTTCTTCGAAATTTGTTTACTTAGAAAACCCACTAATTTTCATGAAAACTCAAATCATCAAATATGGCATTTTCTTAACAACATGATAAGAGGATTAGCGTAATAGACAACACCGCAAGTAGAGAATGATGTGCTTAAAACTTATAGAACAAGAATAAAAATAAAATATGGTTTACTATAACGAAATGAATGAAGTGCCGACGGTAGTATGTATAATTACGGTATATATACAGCTCAATAAAAAATAAATAAATTCATTGAACCACGAAATGATTTAAAGTCTCATTTAAAAATACAATCTGTGGGCTGCTACCGTAAGATAATAATTTCCTTTCAATAATTCTCATAGAATCGTACATTATACAATACACCTGGAAAGGATAGCTTGTGCGTAGTCTCGATGCTTCGTAAATCTAGAAATGAAATTCTCTGAACGAGGAAATCGACAGATGTTACACCTTTAACTGAATTTGCAATAAAGTTCTCTCCCAACTTTTCATGTCACCTTTCTAGTGTAGGTGCTGTAAACGTGAACCCCCTAAACCACGCAGAGCAAAAAGTAAAAAGGCTTGTTGTACCGACTCGATCACATTAACGTGACATCTGCAGCTTCGTTTCCAGACAACAAGTAAATATTCCAATATTGATAGAACAAGGGCAGCGTACAACACGTAAGTAATATAAAGAATCATAAGATTCCTCTTCGACCATCCTTCTTGGACCCAAACACCATTTGGGTTTATTGACAGAAGATTTAATATGTAAAAGGAATCTCAGTCTTGGATTTCCAGTTGTCGCCATATTACCTAGCATGACGCACCTTATTGTCTGCTATTCAGTTAATACTAGCGGGGCAACACTGCTCAATGGAAAGTTCTCGTAAAATCTCATTTGCATTTCCCTCAGGTGGAGTCTATATAATATCAACGACACAGTCTATAATACGTTGCTTCGGTTCAAAATTCGCAGTAGTTAAGATCTTCTCTTTGAAGATCAGTCGCATGCTTACGATTTGGAAGCAATATCCGAGTTCCGTCCATCTGAGTCAATCCATCGTCGATGCCCGCAGACTGAATGACGGGTGGTCGTACAGGGGTCAAACTGCTCTTATTGGCTGAAACATGTTCACCTGGTTAAAATGACTTTTTTCAATTATTGCCTCACCAAAAAAAAAAAAAATTAAATTTTTGAGGTTAATTTTTATGTGCCTTCAGCGGTTAGAAATTAAGTTTTATTCTCAGCTGAGTGGTCTTGTATTCCATAAGATCTCAATTAACTTCTGTAAAAGAAAAACTTACGTAGTATTTCCTTCGAGCGAATTTTAACGGTGTTGCAGGGGCATTTCAAAGCGTAACACTCTCCGTTAAAAATAATACAACGCAATGACATTTTGCAAAAAAAGAAAACCTACTAATATTTAAATTTATTTCAACTTAAATTGTTTTTTATTTAAAAATAAATTTTTCTTATTTTTTTACAAAATAATCGTAAGCAGAAATTTTCGAACCATTATATCACCGCAAATCCTAGCAGAAGGAAAAACGCTTGTGCTGCGACCGCATCACATAGTTTATATATGGAGAAAATTAATTATACTAAATTCTGTGTTATGTAGGTGTGTGTGTGTGTATGCTTGTATATATGCTCCAAATAAATCTACGGCATTTTAGTGTAAAATTTATGACCGCAAAGAGCAAACAACGAAACCCCAAGAGTTTAACTTTCAAAAATTTCTCCGGGCAACAAATGTTCGTTTGTATGAACACTTCCTTCTCTTTCTCTCGCTCGTTGCCACCGTTGCTCTCTCACCTATTACGAGTCCTCCACTTTTACTACAAATTGCGGTTCACTAAGTTGATACAAACGAACGCCGGCATGCACTTCTTTCACTTTGCACAGGTGTTTGTATACTCAAGTATTTACGGCATTCAGCTAATTCACTACTACTTCTGTGTGAGTAGACTGGATAGAGAAAACACTTACCTATTTTTTTTCTTTAAATCCTAAAAAATTCATTTAAAAATGGTAGTTAATTAAAGTTTCGGTTTTACTTTTTCTTTTATTTGTTGTTGGGATTTGTTTTTGTTTTTTTTTTCGAATGTATTATTTACCTGGACTGTGGGTTGGATCGGTTGGACGCAAGTTTGTGTCTATGCATAGCTCCGTGACATAAGCCGATAGATCTCGTTTGCAATGGCTTTTCAGCCTGCGTACGTGGCGTATGCTACGCGAAATTCGAAGCTTCCGCAAATTTCACTTAAGCTTTGTGATCTAGACGAAGCTTAATAGAAGCTCTTGAAGATGAAAAGCAAAACGCTTGTTTGCTCTTCACACATTTCGTAAACTTTGAGGGACGCTTCGCATTTTTCTCGGCCCGTTACTAGTGCTCTATAAAAAATCTACATTTTAATCGATTCTCCTTATTCGCTTTAGCTAATCAATTGCTTTTGCAAATTAATTGGTTTCCTCTACGGACTTGTGCACACACTCAACAATGGTAATAGTAACAGTCGTATTAGTGCAGTCGCCGTAGCTGCTTGCTTACGATGGCTTTTTACTCTTTAAAAGTCATTAGATTTAGAAAAATGTGCACAACAGTGTGTTGTTCTTTTTTTTTCTTCTTTGTTCAGTAATTTTCATTTTATTGTTCCTTCCTGAGAGTAAATGCAGTAACGTATTTATGTGCATGGCACATACCATTCATTTTGTAGTGTTTCAAGTACTTATTGCCAGTTATGTTTTGTTATTATAAATATTTTTTTCTCGTTGTCAACATTTATTAAGTGCAAGAAGAGCTCTTAATAGTAATGTTTTACAACTATTGAAGAAACAAAAAGCGGAATGAATAAAATCATTTCTTTTCTGTTCCGCTTTTGCAACAAAATATAGAAAAAATGAGAAAAAAAAAGATTAAAAAGAAAATTTTATATGAATTTAACAAGAAAAATGTGAAGAAAGGCTTTAGTAAAGCACTTTGAGTTTATCCCTGCTGCGGTTATTGCTTCAATAATAGGGAAATTCGGGATTACTTTCAATTGTTTAGGCTTGTGCTTGACGAAATTAATATTTAATCCTTCTTTAAATCTATGCGCTGTGAGAGGTTGTTTCATTGACGTAATACAAATATTAGGGCAAAGAATAGAACCTGGAAAGGGCAGGTTCATAACTTAACTCTTAAAGGCGATGGGAATTGAATAAAATTTTTATTTATTTTTTCTATCACGTTCAAGAAAGGTACTTACTAGCACTTTCTCTTTCGGACATTGCTCGTATGCTAGTTGATCTCCTTCAAAGAATTTATGTCAATTTAATTGATGCTTTCCTCAAAACGCTGAGTTTACTTTTAGTTTGCTATAGGTGTGCAGCACAAAAGTGCTTTTGAAACTTTCCATTCTTTATATCTACTTTAAATATCTTAATAATCACATCTAATAGTTTTAATAAATATGACATCGAGTACAGCTCGACATAGGAATTACCGTAGAAACTATTATGTCGAACCATATTCGACATAGAAGTGAGAGGAGCGAATGAATGATAATAATAACTAAAATAAATGAATGAGGAACATTTAAATTGGGCGGAGCGACTAGTGAAAGTGGTTCGCACTTTCGCGCTTTATTTTTCGCCTGCTTTATAGCGTTTTGATTGCTTTCAGTTATTTAACGTTCACAGGACAACAGATTTTTTTATTCACTTCTTACTTTTGCGTGAATGTGAAGCATACTTTCAGAAAGAATGGCATAAAAAATGATATTTAGTTCTTCACACGTTTCGTAAACAATTTAAGAATAACATATTTACCACCATTAGACCAAACATGACTTAGATTAAACGTCAGACAAACCTAACCCTCCAAAACAATCCATTTTATGGTTTTCGATTTTAAGTTTTTCGTGTACGTCTTCATAACAGCTACAGCAATTAGTATTTGGGATACACCCAATGCTAATGTCAAGTAACATGCTTCGAAGACCCCGTAAGGTATAGTTATTTCTATATGATAGCGATTAGCAGAATCGATTTAGCTTTGGTCATGTGTCTGTCATTTCGACTTAAAAACTTTACTGTAAAGTTAAAGATTTACCTAAATCGTTCGTGTGGATTAGGCCACAGTTTGTAAAAGATCATATATATATAAATGTGTATATAGTTAAACAGTGTGCACGATGACCTTTGGGATTACTTTAAATCCCACAAAAATTCACGTTTTGAATATTATGTATGTGATGCACGTTTCGCAAAGGACTGAAACTACAGACCATTTCCCATTTCTACATACGTAGTCGGAATAATTTGCCGCCAGATAAAGCGACGGTCGACCCTCTCGACTTTACCTATGCAATTGTTTTTTTGAGATAAATAACTGACGGGTTTTTTAAACCCGCTCGTCTAAAGTAGAATCGATTACAGAAACGCTCCGATTAGATCCATTCCATGTAGAGATCTCCCTGTCGTCAATGCAATTAATTTCATCAAAATGTCTCGAAAATTGCGGATTAAACAAAACAACAAAAGATCCGGCGTCAATCTTACAAGCCGGCAGAGATCAGATGCGCTCAATTTATCTTCAGCATAGGCTTTATTGCGCATATATTAGGATATTGGTAATGTTTTCATTCACTCTTCTTAAAAATGCCTGCATTTGTGATGAAGGTTGCGCAGAATGCCAAACGGAATTTCTACTTCATAACAACTCAAACTTCGATGCAATATTTCACAATTGATTATGGGTTGTGGGGGCCAGTCGTCTCCCAAGAGTGCTACTTTCACATCAGTATTTTCGCAGTCTAATCGAAAGTTTATACATTTCCGGACAAAGGAATTATCTCTCATCCCATAATATTGGTGAGTATAGAAACTTAAAGTTTCAATGGATTGCTGGGATCGGAATGAAAAGATTCTTGTGCTTTACTTTCCTAAAAGACGGAAGAAGTTGTGTTTATTCAAAGCAAATTCAAGTGAAATTTCGCGAAGCGTAGATCTTCGATCCTCGATAAATTTGAAAGAAAATTTTCTTCTCTTTTTTTTTGTAGTTCTTTGATAAACGTTAAAAAGCAAGTAGTTAAAGACGCTCGTAAGTGACAGAAAATCGATTTATTTCACGACGCATTCCTTTGCCCTTTTTCTACATTGTACTTGTTTCTGTCTTCTCTTATGTAGTTGTTATTTTAACACACTAACATCGTGTTTTTCTTCCTCTTATTATTTAGTTGCTATTTTTTGTTGCTTTTTCTTACAATTATTACTTACAGATCGCTTCAATTCGTTGTGTAAACTTTTTGCGTATTTTCATTGTTGCAGTAATAAATGACTTACAAAACTCCACAAATCGCATAACAATTTCAGTCTCACAAGTATAAAAAAAAAAAAAATAGATATTTTTACAATTTATAGCTTTTACAGGCGTTGTTGTTCTCTTCTCTTCTCTTTGCTAGAGAACCGAACAACTTTTCTTTAACAAAGTGAGCGCGTCAAAGTTTGTGTTTTCAAACTTTCAAATCATTCGAGCTCAACAATTTAAAATGGTTTTTATTCAAATGCTTGTGTGTGGAAAACGTATAGAATTCCGGACATTTGTATGTACGCAATAACATGCGCAAACATACACAACGACGTGCAGTGTTTTAAAAGGAAAAGGGATAAAAAATTGAAATAAAAAAATGGATGAGTAACTAACTTTTCATCATCACTTTGCTTATATTAAGCAGTGACACAAATGTCCAGCATCACAATCAATCATCATCATCTTCATCTTCCGACATCCCTTATTGTTGCCGATGATGAGCTGAGAATGATGTGAATTCTGTTATTAGACTACGCATTATGAGTTGAACGTCTTGCTAAGTTTTAAATTTCTTCTCTAAAATACTAGAAACACTTTTTATAGGGATCGTGCACACACAACATATACCCATTGGCTCGGAAAATACTCGCATTGATTGAATGATTGATGAAACCAGTGAGATATTTTTAATACACTTTAGGATATTATTACAGTAAATTGACCTAATGGTCACATATTTTCTTCTTAACCTTTAGCACACAATCTGTTGATTCGATTTCTCTGCATTAGACCTTAGCTTTAAAAAACATGCTGGAGCTTTTACAGCAAAAAATAAGTGTAAAAAAATATTAAGTTGGCAAAAAGCCAACACCATATGCCAGTATGTGTAAAAGATATTTAAAAAAAAAAAGTAAATGAAGAAAGGAAAAAATTGCAACGACTACCCAATCAGAAGCGAATAACACTCAGTCAGACAATTCATTATAAAAGATTGTGCATAGCCATAAAGGGTTGAATGCTTTAAAGAGAAAAAAAGGCAGAAAGAAAAGATTAATAAAAGCATAGTAAGTTAAAAATTCAATGCCCTTTTGGACGACTGCCAGTCAGCACTATTACTTCGGGATAATCTTTAAAGTTACTCGAATTAAATTTGATTCACGGAGACGTTTCGCGCTTTGTTAAACGCACCATTCTGGCTTTATTGTTCTTAAGTTATTGAACTGTGTGTGTGTGTGTGTGTGTGTGTGTGTGTGTGCATGTTCTAGGAATATTTATCTCTTCGATATTTTTGAATGACAACAACCACGTTCTTGTAACGGATGGTACCAAGATAAATTTATAGGTGCATTTTTATAGCTCCTGAGTGAGTAATTAATGAAGTGCCATATTATACCGAATTAAGTAAGTAATTGGGCCGTTGCGAAGGAGACTACGCGGGGTTGCCAAAGACAATACCGAATGGGATAGCGCAAGCTGGCATTGCTCTGGTCGTTTATGGTGTATCATCGGCCGATATGAAAAAGCTTCCCTTTTTTCCATCCTCTATATAGTCTGAAAAAACAAGAGAGCGTGATATCGAAGCAGGGTATATAGACATCTAAGATTGAAACCGAAAGTTTCTTATCGCTGGCTATTCATTCATTTCATCTCTTTGACAATTTGGCCGTTAAAAATCTCCTTGTTTTGTCGTGAATCATTCATCAAGCCATTTTTTTGTTTTACACATCTTCGTACGAACTAAAGTATTGCTTAGCAAACATATAAGCCATCGATACAAACAAGTGTCAATCGGAAGAACTCGAGTTTGGTGGGTAAACTGCATCAACTGGAACGTCTCAGTTGAGCGCTTCCAACGTGTCTCCAACCGGTTTGGCACGTTTGGTTTCCCCATGAATTTTTGTACCTCTCATATGAAACTTGTACAGTTATGAGTTGAAAAACGTTGCCTGATGTTAATAAGAGAAAATGACGCCAGTGGCGCAGTTTCAACACAACAACATTGATAGCTGGGGCCATCTACCCTTAGTTGTGCCTATGACACACAAGAACGGTTATGTCACATCTACTACGCCAGACATGTCACGCAGGTTTGGCAGAACGCTACGATATATGTAAGGGATAGCCTGCAACAATGTTTACAGGACCGCCATTTATTAATGTAATCAGAAAAAAAGCAATAACAACTCAATCAGAAAATAGACGGTATGCAGATGCTATTCGTCTCAGAAGGTATCTGAGTGTTTTTAAGTTTAAATACACAGACGTGGAAGATGTGTAAGCTAGTAAGAAGCAAATTTTTGAAAGCCTTTTTTGGAAATTGTTCAACTAGTTCTTGTTGTCCCTAACGTCACTCTACAATTTGTGAATTCTAAGGGCATCTGTACTGTATGTGTATGTATATCTGAATGGTGAGGGAGTTGCTGGGTTAACTTAAATCGGTTTGGGTGCAAATTTGTCCGTTCTTCTGTCTCTTCTATATTTATGCAGACTAGCAGACTAAGAGCCGTTAAGCTTAACAACATGGACGCCGTAAATTAATTGAGTGTGAATTAAAGGGACAGTTGAATGACATTTGACCTTCGGTAGCATGAATTTTTTTTTAAGCTAATGAATATTTTGACCGGGGTTTCATCATAGTAAATTGGCAATCAAGCATTCATGCAAATGAATTAAGAAAACTAAAATATGTGACAGTAAGTGAGATAAAGTGGGACGGAGTGCAATGAAAAATATAAATTTTAAAAGCTATTGTCAAGCGCTACACTTCAAGTTGTAGTGAAAGTTAAAAGCGGGAAACAAAACGGTTTCATCAAGAGGGCAAGAACAAATAATTGAATACAATAAGTTTAAAAGCATGAGGGCAGGGCAAGCAAAGGAAATATGATGAGAAAGAAAATTATTTTTGTGCAGAGTACTCCACACAACAATGATAACATTCGACTCTAAAATGCTGTTTGCATTTTCAAATTATATACGGAATCTTTTCAATTTTATAAACCACTTCACACATGCGAACGCCATCCGCGTGAGCATATGTAGAAAAAAATATAAAAAAAAACCATATTTTGTGTGTGAATAATAAAGTAATAGGAGAATAAAAAGTAGAAAGTAAAATGTAAAAAGTGAAATACAACTCACTCCTCATCGTACACACATATACAATAAAGCATTATTATATGTTCAAGTTATTTTTCAAACGCGCTCTCGCACAAATACAGATTTATAAGTATACAGTGCACTGTATGCATGCCACGTAACTGACAAATGTTCGAGTCCATGTAAATAATGTTATCTCATAAACCCTCATATAGGATTCTATCTCTGTGTGTGTGTGTGTGTTTGTCTGTGCGTACTGCTTTGTCATCATCAGCTTTAGCTTCATCATCATTGCACTACACTGTGTATCTAATATATTATAAAGCATGTGCGCCCTATGACACGTCACCGTTTCCTTTTGGCATTCAAACGCATACGCATCCACCAACACACACCTACGCTAAATGCATAAATATATTCGTTGCGGTCGACGTTCTCTCTCTGGCTTAAAAGCGAGTTGAAAGACCATAATTCAACATTGTGCACAATTTCGGTGACAGTAAAACGCTGCGGTATTATGCAACCAAATTATGTACTCGCAAAATATTGGTTATCTATGAGCCAAGAGAGTTTTAACCTTTGCCCGCAGAGGTTTCATCAAATCAAACATTAATGTTAACACAAAAATTAAAGACAAAAAAGCACTTTTGACTTTGCACACAATCCTGTAATCAATGGCCCAACAAATTTTCAATGTATTCAATAAAACTACGCATAAATCTTTAGTTAATCCATCGGCCTTTGGCTTGAAATAAATTAAGTTGTGTTTTATATCAGTTTTTATACTTTTTTAAAGAACGATAAGCGTTTATACAGAACGATAAGCGTTAATGTGTATGAACATCTAGTACTACTAGACTGACGTTATATTTTTATCATCATATCTATATCGATTTTCGACATTATTTTGTTTTTATTTTTGGCATCAGATTTAAATATTTGCGCATTTAAACATTCAAAGGTAGCGTGGTTGTGCTGCGAACTAGTCAAACTCCCTTTCAATTACAAACCAAAGGCTTATTTTCAGTGTAGAAAAACTGCAGAGAGAAGCACAAGGGGGAGTTTACACGCAGAACTAATTAAAGCTTTAAATAAATATGCGCTAAAAATTTCAACATTACAGGCGTATGGGGGCCTTTGAAATTTTTCAAATTTTCCATTATTTTCAGAGAGTTCATAGTCTAGATAGACAAGAAGTGTGTTTGTGGACACGTTGCATCTGTTTTTTGAATATAATCCGGGGGAGAAGGAACAACAAATTCAAGTTGTAACGGTGCTTCCTAGCCAGGGTACAGCTTATGGCTTTGGAACCGTTTCATTTCCAAGAAAAGTCGGAAATGTGAGAACACTTGGAGTTCCATGTTCTCCAATAACATATTTTTTATTAGGTTTCCGAAATACTGGTTTATGCGAAATGACTGCAAAATGAAAAGAGAAAAGCAATTAAGATTTTAGTAAGCGGGCAACACACTTCTTTACAAAATGTCAATTTTAATGAACTATGAACGGATGTCAGGAAACGACTAAATTGTCCAGAAATTTCTACGTTGACCTGTATATAGAGTCTTCAGCAAGCAATTTTGGCGGACCTCGAAATCCCTGTATGCAGGTTGAGTGAGAAGTTCGTGCGTAAAGATCTTTTTGATACACTAATCACTTTTATTTTCAACACGTCAATATATATGCACGATTCCGTCTATAGTCCAGAATATGGAACCTATAGTCTTTTTGAATACCATTTCGCTATTCAAGAAGTCGCCACTCGAAAGCTAGACTACGAATCCAAGCACGGGAGACAACTATAGGCTGAGCGTAAATAGTAGACTGAGAATATGATCTGTCTCTTATACACATCTAGATGTGTATAAGAGACAGGTGTGAGGCGGTGATCAATGCCTTTAAAGCATTAGTTCTTGCATGGTTTTTTGTTTCTTTTTCCTTTTACATTGGAATAAGTCCAATATATAAATCATCTTTTTTCCAATTTTACACAAGTAATAACATTTACATAATCGAAAAATTATTGTTATTGAAGTGGAGCAAAAAAAGGCGAAAGAGCAAAGAAGTTATATATTAGATTGTTATGTGCCTGATATCAGGCCGCAGAAATTAGTTTCAATGTACACATACTCTAAGTACTAAGCTCAGCTTTGCAGCAAACTTAATGTACTCTTCCGCGGGCAATTTAATAAATAAATGCAAACCGTTCGTTGTGTGCCTCGTTATCCTTTCCGCTCGTTGCATATTTTGCATTCGGAACAATTGCAAAATCAAAATTATGCTTTAAATTTTGGCAATGAATTTAACAATGAATAGCTGGCTAGCTATCAAGTTGACTTGCAGGGATGATATGAAAACCTATTAGTCTCTCTACTACCAATAGATAATTCATGTACAGTTTTACTGATACAGCTGTACGACTGAATGTGTTGCCTTAATATCGCTTATTTGTTAAAGTAAATTTGCCATAAAACAATAAAATCCGTGTACACAGAGTATCCGATATCTAGTCGTTCGTGGCATGAATCGCTTTTTATGCGTTACGAACGTTGCTTGCATGATAATGCATGGTGTGCTCTAATCTGCACTTGATTTGTAAAATTTTGCGAAAAATTTGCTTTGTTACACCATATGTTTGATTTAATACGTTGCCGTGCAGTATTAGGAAATTTGTGGATATTTTTAAATTGAATTTCATTTTGCTCTTGTTGTTGTTGCTTTAATTAATTCAACACGAACGAGCTTAAAAATGGAATTAAAACTGGCCGACTGCAATAACAGAGAGCGTGACGGATCCAAAATGATTATGGAATTTGATTTGCCACGAGAGCTTAGAAAAGATTTTCAAAGTAATTTTTACTCCTCAACTCAAAACATTCCTTTTTAATATTTAAACGAAACAAAAGGAAAGAAAATTTCATTCACTTAAAAATTTAATCAATTCTATGACCTCTTTCCTACTGTTTGCTAAGTCGCAAGTTTATGCGAGAGACGCAGGGACACAACAGAGAAAACTGTAATTTATTCCTCTAAGGCAACATATGACATTTATACATCACCTCTTCTCTTCTTTACAACATATTTATGCTTATAAAATATTAAAAAATATTTAAAATTCACTTTCAAAACCGTTCAGGTTCACAGAACAAGCGAACACAGAAATCTAAACTAAATTATTCAGTTCTCTACTCAGGCACAAATAAAGGACTAACACCAAGAGAAGCATTCTAATGATATGAAAATATAAATTTTCCCACAGGAAGGCCGGAGTGAGGGATAAAAACGAGCATACAATTAAAATTGTTGTTCAAATTAGCCGAATGCCGACTAACATTTCGATACTCACAGCAGACATGGAATGTGTACAGAAACATAATTCTTCACTAAGTATGTACATTTTTTATTTTAGGGAGGTTGGGCGAGATTTTTGAAATGAGTGTCGAAAAAATGAGAAAGAAGCGAATTTAAAAAATGTGTGTTCTTCAAAATAATTTCTAATGCGGACAGGGAAACAATTCGTACGGTATTTTAAAAACACAAATTGAAAAATTTTTAAAAATAGATCGTTGAAAATACCCAAGTTTTATTTTGAGTGCTTGCTGCGAACAACTACGTCTGTGCCTTTAAATTGTACGAGTTTATTTTTTAATTGTTTCATTGCAACTGACCTCCACGAGTGTTTCTTAACAACTGCAATGTTGGTACAGCTACACGACTAAGCAAACCAATTGCTTGCAACTAACTTAATACCATAGAAGATGCCGGTGCGTAAAACTGCTTTCGCATGTGGACACATAGCTACGCGTTCCTATAAGCAGTAGTGTCACGAACAAAGGCTTTGCATCCATCTACCAGGCATTAAAATTCCTATGTAGGGCTGTAACTGCTTACACCAATTGTTGCTCGGTGGCATTGTGGCTAAGTGCTGTCGTGGTTCTAGCGTTAGCGCATCAGGAATCAGTGTTCGATTTGTCTGCCAGTGATGGAGTTTAATTTTCACACATCTTGCAAACGTTTGCCTGGCTGTCATTAACTCTCCTAAGGTGTTAATTTTAGTTCGCCAATGCTCCTTGACTTTGAATGTATAAAGTGAGGCCATTACATGTAAATGGCTTCCTAGTTTTGTACATACAATACATCTTCTATACTTGTTATGATTTTTCCATTATCTTTATTCGTATGATTTTACGTAATTTGCTGTGAACGTCACTTCTATGCAAATTTTGATATACAGGCAACTCGAACCCTATCTGCATAGACTTCTATTGTTGGAGACTGCTTTGAACTGGGTAAGGTCTTCGAGACACTTTTTGCTATTCAAACGACGAAAGCGAGAATAAAAGACGAATGCGAAAATTGCTAGTTTTGTTAATTTTATTTTGCAAGTGAAATAAACGAAAATATTTGTTGGTTAAACGACCGAAAGTGGTGATGATTGAAAAACGAATGAAATATGCGCGTGGGTGTTAAAAGAAACTAGAAGAGAAATATGCTTGTGTGTGTACGTTAACGAGATAGAGACAAGTTATAACTAAATTAAAATTAACTTCACACAAGTTGGAAGAGTTAATATTAACTTTGTGCTTACATGAGCAAACAAAACCGATGGTGCCGTGAACAGAGAGACAGTATTTTCTAATCCTGGAAAACTTTGTGATGCAATTATCTTGATTCATTCAAGCGGGAATACAATGCGCTTCTAATGGCATTACCAAGTACGAATATGCACTCGTGTCCCTACCCAAAGAGACAATAACGATGGTGTTAGATTCTATTGAGGGACGTCTTACAACAAATGGATTCGTTTCAACTAAGAATTTTGAATGTCTCTCATTTATTTCCTTTCAATTCAGCTTTCATTTTTAAACCTCAGCTAAATTAGAGAGCTGCCCTATTCCTAGTTCTCATAATACATATGTAGAAATTCTTGTATGTAGAGACGGTAGCTATACACAAGAGAAAGATGTATTGTTATAAAAGGAAGACTCCAAAGTCAAAGAAAACCAACAATGTGCTTGCGTCTCGCCCCGAAGCTAGCGCGCCATAAATATCGGAATGCTAGTGAATACTAAGAGTATGCAAGCAAAAAAGCCCAGTCATTTTTATGTCAACACCGTACTAGTAAACTGCGACACATGACTCAATCAGTTTCCCGTGTTTCCAAGGTAGGGCATCGGTAATGCCCGAACTGCAGAGAGAATAATGAAATAAACAATTCATAGTTTGATCTACATTGAGCAAGTTTTGTGAACCGGAAGCCCCTAGATGGACCGACAGAAAGGTGGAAGTTAATTTTATTTAACAGGACTGTGAATCTACAAAATCGATTTTCATGTCTGAAATGAAGCTACACTTCTCCAGTGAAGGTAAATCTATCAGTAGCTGTCTGCTTTCAAATGACGATAATGAAGCTTAAGCAAAGTCCTTAATGCCTCTGAACTGACTAATTATGGTCTGCGCGACAACGATAGGACGGAGACCATATGTCAGAGTGTATTCAAGAGTAGGTTTAACCAACAACATATATAATCTCTTTGCTATGTATGGACCTTGGAATTCTTTCGACCAGCGTTTTAAAGAGCCGAGCACCGATCCGAGTGCAAGTTAAATTGAAGCTTGTTATCAAATAGCACATCTAGCTCGGGAAAGTTTTCTACGTTCTCCACTTTAGATGACTCTGTGAAGAATTTCGTGGTGAGGAAGCTCTTACGTCACATTGATAGCTTTTTACATTTATTTAATTTTAATGTTAAGAGATTGATTAAGCACCATGCACCCACGCTGTTGAAGTCTGATTGCGGATCAACGCAACAGTTCAATTCAGTGCTGAATGAAGAAATCAATTTTACCTCGTCTGGAAACATCAAGATGTGGCACGACTCAATCAAAGACGAAGAATCGTGTATAAGCCTCATCGGACTGAAAAAGAGGTATACAGCAATTTAAACGATCTGTTATGGAGACATAACCCTATCGATTTCAGTTAGGAGGAAAGTAATTGTGATTTAAGAATCAGTAGCTTATGGTCAATTCTGTCAAAAGTGTTACTGAAATCCGTGTAGATAACATACGCCACTACAAACGGCCTTAAAGATATTACAAGTAATTTCTATTATGTCAGGGGCCATTTTATTGCGAAAGTTAGATGTGGAACTATGAGAGACTCAAACAATTTCGGAAGTTCAACTACTGTACCTCTGTATACCTCTGTAATATTAAGCTCAATGCCAGGGAATTGGTATAAGAAAACTTCCTTTTTCAGATCGCTGGTAAAGCACTCAGTTTCTGAGGGAGGGGAAAAATATTTGCGAGAACAACACAAAGCCTGACGGCATACCATCAAGACCAGATGGGACACTGTACCTTAGTTCTTTTAGACCTTCACAAAGTTCTTCAACTGAAATGACGATATTCGACAAATTAATTGTGTTTCCTACGGACCATCAACAATGCGGCCATTATTGAGGAGAAGCTAAGCTCGAAAAATTTCGCAAAAATCTTGAATAAGTTTTAGTGCCACAGAACATCAAATTTACGTGGCTCGTTGAATATTGTTTTTTGTCTGAATAAGAAGTCATGGAGCGTGACATTACTGGAATAAATTAATTAAATACTAACGGTATATACAGTGCAGAAGACGCTCATTACATTCGCGTACATATATATGCAAGGGTTTCTATTAAAACAATACATGGAACATACGTTTATAATAATGAAATAATGCATGAAACGAGAGAAAATTGTGAAAATTTATGGTTATTGTAACATAACCATATACAACCGCATAAAAGTTTAAATGAACGTGTACGTGGACCGAAAACATTTTTCCCACCTGCAGGCTTTTTAAGGCGCAGTTTGTTGCTGCTTCACTTTTATAAAACTTCGCTGCACCTTATAAACTTTTTATGTACATTCTATCAGAAAGTTACCGGGAATCAAGAAGAAGAAACTTATTCATCAAGATTGCTGCGAGTCGCTTACAAATGAGTCTCGTTTAAAGCAATTGCATAATTTTGATCTGATATTGAAGAGCCACAGCAGTAATTGCCTTAAGCTCCTTCTTCAAATTGTCGCTTTTCAGGAAGCGATAGATTGATTTTTCGGGAAAGAGCTAAACCCCGGACGATTTAGATGCGGTTGGGACAATAATATACGTAGAGTTGTTAACAAACACCTCCGGTCAAAAGATTGAGTTATGAATGGCGAACTGCGACGCCAGTTGAACAAAGGATTTATAAGATAATTCCTTTCCCTAAGTTGTTATTGTTAGAATTAAATGAGGATCTGCTCTGATCAAGAAATTCAATCAGTGCACTATGCTTCGCAAAGCGCTTTGCTGGATGCCCTTCCGTCATGTCAAGCTATTCGTTGGAGAACGCATGTCGTTAGTACGTACACCCCAAAAAAAAACTTTCAGCCCAACTAAACTATCAATTCATCAATTCATCAATTGCGAATAAATGAGATATGTTACTACAGAACAGAATCACGCAAAATTTTTGATAGAGTGGACCTCGTTTGCCTGAACTGATAACAATTGAAAAAAAAAAAACTCAGATTATTTCGAATTCTCCCTTTCTACGCAAAAAGTTTGGTTTGTTTTGCGAAATTGCATTTTTTTCATATTTTACCTTAGCTCATTTTCCCTCTAAAAGCGTATATAAGTGCGTGATCTAGTTGAAGCGAAACTTTTTTATTTATTTATTTGTTTTTTTTTTATTACTTTATTACACATCAACTGTAATGCAACAACTTTTGACTTTTGTTTGTGTTTTAGTTTTAAAACAACACATAAATTAATCTATTGGCATACACGTGCACACTCATATGCACATATATGTGTGTAGCCACACGTACTTTGAATGCTTGCAAAAAATGTTGATAGAAAAAATTTTTTTTTTTTTTTTGTAATGATGATGTGCAGAGATAATGCATAAGTTTTTTAATTCATGTAGATAGGAATGCTAGGTAATGAACGACCACGCAACGCTGTATCGCAATGCAAAAGTTGATTTTCAATTTCCATAAACAAAGCTATTCAAAAAATTTCTCATAATTTATTTGTCACTGGAATAGTAATTCTCTTCTATAGGAATGGGATGTTATGCAAGCTTAGAAATCGTCTCCACTCCACGCTTGTAGTTTGCTACAACAATTGCGTCCAAGTAATTAAAAAAAACTTTTCGAGTTAGTTGCTTAAATATATGTGTGAATTCAATTGCATTTGCAGAAATTACATGAAAAAAGAATTTTCCTTTTTTTCCTATTTTTTTGCTTACTTTAATTTTCCCATGGTTTTGTTCTCTTTTCCACTTTTCTCTTTTGAAAAAAAATAAAAAATGTTTTACCACATAATTATTGCATGTAAATGAATTTTATTTTCATTTTTATTATTTTTTTTTTTTTTCATTTGTCCAACACTTTATGAAGAGTTATTTTACTAAATCTCGCTATTAAGAATTTTAATCTTTAAAAATCTGTCTATAGAGACTTTTATCCTAAATCATGTGTTGGCAAATCGGCGAATCAAAGAAGTTCGGTTATTATCGGAATTACAAAAGTTTTTTTTTAGCAAAATAAGATTTGGAAAATCCTGCTTATGGACGCAAAAACAGAAAACTTTTTCTTCCAACTTTAAGCTGTTACCTTACCACAAATACTAATAATTTTTTAGCGAAGAGCTTAACAAAATAAAAAAAAAATTCAATTTCTCGAAAATAACACAAACAATAACTTGGCCTTACGTTTCATATCATCCGAAAGGTATACTGACAATGGAAAAAAAATCCATTACATTCCACCTGACCATCGTTCAAAACGGAAAAGTATAAGAATGCAAGACAAACAATCCATGAAAGCCAAATTGATTTACTTGACCTCAAGCAGTAGAAAAAATGTTCTCACATCACAGCGAAAAAAAAAAACACAAATAAAAAAACAACTTAAAAAACTTATTGCGGCAACGTTGACTAGGTTTTCGTAAGTTGTTTATACAATAAGACCAAGTCAAACAACTATATGCCAGCGAAATATTGCTACAAAAAAGAAAGCAGCACAACTCAAAGAGGAATGCGAGAAAATATTTTTAAAAAAAAGTCGACGAGTTTTGTTGCAAATACCTAACATGTAACAGTCATCATATTTCACATACCTATGCACAAAGAACCCACTGCAACATATAAAAGTGTTATAAATTTTTGAAGATTTGCGGTAGAACTTTTGAAAAACAGAAAAACATTTTTACCGAACACAGTTGCCGCAGAAAAGTCAACATACGTAGGCAGTTTGAAGGCATTTTCGTGTTCTACATGTCGTATACATAAATATTTGTTGGTTTAAAAATCAAGTTTGAATGATTTGTTACTGAAACCTAAGAGCACCAGAGAAGAAGTTTTAATTACATAAACGTCACAATGGCCCCTTTTTCAATCCAATTGTGCTGGGGAAGGACGAATGGCGCCAAAACTTTCCAACAATTCTACTTCATTATGTGGCTGAGAAGAATGTCTAATGTCTAGGCCGTTGTTAATTATATTGTCGGGGTTTTACGCTTATTTCAGTTTTTGCTCTTCTATGCACTCGCTTTCGCTAATCAATCATTTATATATCCCTAAGTACATCTATATATGAAATTATTTTAAACTTATTCAAATTTTTTTTACAAAAACCCCGTCTTTTCCTACGTTACGGTACGCACTTTCTTCCAATAATCACTCACTTTTTTACTATAATTTGTCAGTTATTTGGTTGTCTGTTGATTGGTTATTGTGACGTTGTAATATGACCGACTTAAACGAATAAAAAGATGCCCATAGGCCGTATCATATGTCATCTACCATCGAAGGGTGGATGTAAGTTCATTTTCCCAAAACGATTGCAGCACCCGGAAAGAAACTTCTGAAATAACTTAAAGCATATGTATTCCTGACCAATATCAAATTCTGAATTTTTATAAGCATGTCTATCTGTCCCTCTGTCCGTTTGCATAATATCTGTTGCAAGCATTCTATCGACTTCGAATTGAACAGAAACGTAGGAAGTTCTTGCACGCAATTGGTATTCAGAACGGGCAAAATCGGTCACAGAACATGCTCACAGTATAACTTGCACAAAACCAAAAAAATTGCCTTCTTTACGCATTACTTGTATGGTGCAACAGATATAACGACACAAATTTCCGGACATATTCCATGGACTATCGTGCCGTAGATATTTGTCACGCCCACTCAATATTAAGGATATTGAAATATTATTTTTTCAAAAAAAAGCGTTTGGGAGTAGTTTTCTTACTCGTTACTTAAAAGCACTATATTTCAGCTTAACAAACGTCGGATGTAGTAATCAGTTTTTACTTAAAAAAACCGCTTATTTCAAAAATGTGAGAAAAAGTATTTTATTCGAAAGAAAGAAAGTTCATTGAACCAATAATGCAGAGAATTATGAATGTTGCAGAAAAATTTAGCATATGGCATAGAGCTGCTGGTTTTACCTAATTATTTTATTAGGCTAGGAATAAGAAGAAAGTGGGCCAAGGTCGCGGAATTTAATATAAAAGTTTAGGGCGTGTTTCATTAAACTATTCTTCAAAATCCCTAAAATGAAGCGGAAAAGTGTATATTCATCATGCCATGCGAACTGTGCATACATTGAAAGACTAAGAAGGTATAGGGCAGGGAAGAACCGGTGTTCAAATTCCACATTGCGAATGGGACTTTTAACGACTTTATGGCCTTGATGGGAAGTGTTTAAAAGCGTTGTTGCGGAAAATTCGAAGTCAATAAACAACAGCAATAGAAGCAAAGATGAATGTATCCCAACCAACGTCGTGATCAAATCCCAATCAACAGAACTTGGGGAAAGTTAATAAATAAATAAAATTTAAAAAAACGGAAGTTATTGAAGACTCCACTAAATATATGTCGAATTTACATTACATTATAGCTTACGACGCTATATTCGAATAGATTTGCATATCGTTACAGACAACTCGGAACTTTATGTTGCAATGGTGTGCGCTCGGCAACTAAATGTTCACGTGTTTGCAAAGAGGAATTATGCTTAATATAATATATATACAAGTAAATATTCCATTTACCGTTGACTGGTCTGGACCAAAAAAACAAAAGCATCTATCAGAAGCAGCCATTAAAACCAAGCATAATACTGCAGCAACACTCAGGGACTGAAAGACAAATTGTTATTATATCCCTTCCATACACAAATCGTAAACAACTGAAAGCCTCTTTGCACAACATGGAAAAACTGTATTTATAAACGCAAACTGACAACAGTACATATTAGGTATAAAACAATTACCAAAAAAAAAAAACGTCGACTAAATGCTAAAACATTTAAAATCTAACACACATCAAAGACACTTGTGCTGCTCCGTGTTATTTTTATAAGGACGAACGAATGCATGTTGCAGCAAAACAAAACCTTAAGTTAGAAGTGTCGGTTGGCTTGCTCGGCCTCCTCCCAGAAAGCGTATAAATCACCGGGAAAACAAGCGCATTTTAAACATGAGTAAAAAGCTGAACATGTAGTTCTTCCTTCCTTTCGGATGACTAACTTCAACTAAAAATATTCCTTTCGTAACTTAGTAATTTTATCAGGCAATATTGTGGTAGCACACAGCCAGCCAGCCAGCCAGCCAGCCAGCCAGCCACATGGGTTAAATAAGTCGAATAAAATACGAACAAAAAGAAAAAAAAAAGAAGCAAAATTTACATTTTATTATAAATTTTGAATTCTCAGTGATTAGAAGTTTGCAATTAAATGCATTTATTATCCATCCCAGCTATCAACAACTTCTTCAATACATCAAATGTAATTTATTTTGTTTTAAAACGACTATGTTCAACTTGTATTCTTTTGATTTGAATTGGAAAACATCGGAAGAAAGAAAAATTGGCTGTGATTCCTGTTGATGACCTACTTACCAGTTGAGGAAAAGGAAAGCTGTACAACATATGTGAAAAAGAAGGAAAACATTTGTTAAAAATAAAATATTATTTTATAACATTTGAAAAGAAAAACGAAATAAACAAAAAGGAAGATCTGTCTTGTTTATCAAGCTCATGGTTAAGGCGCCAAAGTCACCTTTAGTTGAAGTGCGCAGTTTATTTTTTGTTGTTATATGCTCTTTCAAAAACTATTTCACTTCCTTTGATATCAGATAATTCTACGAAAGTTGCTGCATTAACTAACTGTAAACTGACGTTGCTTTCTGTTCTTTTTCTTTTTTCTTTTGTTTTTTTTTAAATAAAATTTTCAAACTTACATAAGGAAATACGATTTCTTATGTTTCATTTTTATGGATTTAAAATAAATGTTACTTCATTCACTCACCTGTTTAGCTCTTTGATTCAAGTGATTTGAAGATTTGTTATCATAGACATTAAGGGTTTTTTAGTCAAACGTAAAATGCAATAATAGATAAAGTTAATGTATGCGTAAGTAGTGAAAATATTATAGCCGGGGAAGGGCAACCATTGAATACCCTGCAGCACTTCGCCTAATACGGTTCTTCATATCATCCATCACTGGCACTTTCACGTAAGCCAATGGAAAATGGCAACCAATGTGCTCCAAATCGAGGCAAATTAATTCTCTTGGTCCTATTCATCATATTGGTTCGCCCTATTTCGTCATAAAGTACGATATTAGAAAAAAAACTTTGCTGTCAGGTAAGGGCATACTTGCCATGATAAGAATCATGTGAGGTGGATTCCAAAATAATATATATCTACGTGGTCCAAAAAATGCTCTTACGAACCAATCTTCCTTAGAAAATGTTCACCTTCTCACTATATGAAGGCTTGCTTTTCGTTAGAATCCTTATATGGTGTCAGATCCACAAGCATGGACATACGTGGTGTAAATTTCGTACATTTCATTTTTATATCAAACTACTATTATGCCCCAGCTTGCATCATAAAACATAAAAAATATACCTTTTTATCACATCAAGGCTTGCTTTTCATACGACTTCAATATTTCGCCTTAACTTAATAAATCGAAATGTTATTATTCAAGGATTTCGGCGAAAAAGTTTGAAAATGTACATTTTCCAAAAAGAGGTTGTATGGGTCGAAGCCGTAAATATGGTCCGATTCAATCTATTTACAATAGAGTTCTCAGTCATTGCGAACTGTGATTGAACACACAGGTACGTGAACAGACATCAAGTGGACAGGCAGACCAGTTTGAGTTGATTCACGATATGATTCTAAATCAGAATATGATTTCAAATCGATTAGTCTACTAAAAGGTGTGTGTATTTTAAGTTCTTCTGAGCTGTACAGCCAATCTTGTAGGAAGTAATTAATTTATTGAAACAAACCTACAATTTTCATATTTTATAAATATTTATACACATTTATACATTTCCCGGGGTTTCGAGAAAAATTTTATTTCAAGAATTTGTAAAACAAAATCGGAGCAAGGCCGCGAAAGCTCTCGTAAAGGAGTACTTGTTTTTTTATAAGACCGGCTGGTGCCGTAATCTGACATATTTGCATAAAACAGAAGCAATAAAAATTTCTTCAAACGTAGATCGCTGTCTAAAAAAAGGAGGTATATATTTGTAATATATTGATATTCAGTCGATTTTTGGGGAAAAATTTTTATTTCTCGAGAAAACATTTCGAAACTCGCTCACAAAGTTGTTTTAAATAAGGTAATTAAAGATATCTTAATTCTCTGCTGGGGAAGGTTACTATAAAGCTACAGCCGAAATATGAAATCAGCAGGGTTTAGAGAACAGAAACGCGATTAAACTCTTGAGAAGAGTAAAAATGTTTGCTCTCCTTTTAAGCTGCTATGCCTGCTGTATGCAACTCGGTTACGGGGTTAGCGCAATTCAAGTTAATAAAATAGGTTTGTTTCAAGTAAGTAGACTCTGAGAAAGAGACCGTGAAATTATATCTATTTTTAATCATATTGAAGCAACGGTCCAAACACACTTTTTCAATATTCTGGTTTGTTCCTCTTACTTAAGAAAAACAAAAAATCACTCGAGTAGCTTGAGAAAGGCCCTGAATTGGATAATTTTTCCTGGAACGAAAGGACAGGCACTAGGATCATAAGACATTAATCGAGGAGGTCATCAATCATACGTTTAAGCATTTACTTATGTATTTATTGTCCATATATTTATACATATTGTGAATACATTTACCAACTGTGGCTTTAAGCGCTGTCCGATAACTTGGATCATATGTTCGTCTGTCTGTATTGAAAACTCTACCGTACTTGAGATTTGAACCCGCACACATTGGGTTGTCGGTCGGTATTTAAAGAAAAAATAACATTTTGGAGTTAGGAGTGTCTGAGGCACGCATGGTAACTGATCCAAATTTGAAATAAGCAAAAAAGAAAAAATCATGCCTGGTGAAATATGTTAGAGATTATAAAATAAATAGTTGTGTGCTGTTGGAAAAACATTATTTAATGAAAAATCGAATTTTCTGCCAAAAAAGCATTTTTTGATAATAATTTGTGTTGTGTACTTAACCTATGGAAAATTGCTTACCAGCTTCACTAGAGAATGTAAGTCGAAAGATATTGTAATAGATTCGAGGGGAAGGAATGGAAATTGCAGCTTAGCACATATATACATGATGCTTGAAGTGTTAAAAGGCGAGTTTCAATATTCAAGTGCTCGTATGTTGCTACACTATTGCGTAACTGTATTGGGAAAAACAAATTTCTGCACCTTTCAACATTTTTCAAAGCCTATCATATTTTACATCATTTCTTAATGAAAGGCTTTCGCAGATTCGACTGCACATTCCACATTCACTTCAACAACTTAATTTTGGGATTTACATTAGACGACAAGACGGGCACAGTGAAATGTGTATGGACTGCCGGAGTAAATTTAGAGGATAAGAGTATGTTTTGCTTCACTTTCCTTGTTTCATTAAAAAATTAAAGCATTTTTGAATCACTTCTTGTTACTGCATCCTTCAATGGATTGATATTGTACTCTAACCCCAGAGAGAGATCTTCTTACAAAGATTAAATTTACAGATGAGTTTTTATATATGTCTTACTAGAGTTATTTAGTTTTTCTACTTTCATTAGGTATATCATTGATTTCATAACCCATAGGCAATAGTTTTTGTTACATATGCTTCTTTACACTCTTCCCGCTCGAAATGGTTTACATGTTGGCGGCAAATAAAAGGTTGCTTTTAAAACCATTCATCATATTGTGATTATAGTTAAATTTTGGAAATAACTTTCCATGTGCTTAGTGCACCTTCACGCCGCACACCGTTCAGTGGCAAAAATCTCTCAATATTTTTTGCCGTAGTTTTTACAGCCCCTAGTTAGCGTAAGATTCGGACCAGGTTTTTGCTTTGTTTGTCTCTCAGTTCAACTGAGACGTGTGATAAAGGGCTTGGTCCATATCAAACACGCTTCCATAGTGGCACACAATCTTCGCATGTTCTCCGGCAATGTCATAAGACAGATGGTATGTTTTCCATTTTTCCTCGCATTTCTCCGAACCAAGGGCCTAATAAACTTATTTTGCCGAAAGAAAACGCAGTTTTATTCTCTAAGGTCAAAAGCCATCTACAAATGCCACTTTTGGGAGTGTGAGGACATAAATCTGTAATGCGAACTTCCTCCCCTTGCTGTTTCCTATATTTGTTTAGTAGATTTTAAGGAACTTAAAAGAAATGTTCTCGTAAAGAACAATTTTATAACCGAAAACCAATTTAATTTGTTTTAATAAATTCTATTATTTTCCGTTCTATTTACAGGTGAGTGCTTTCTTGATTTGAATAAAGACCTTCATCAACTTTCTGTAAGTAGTATACATATATTTTTTTCAATCTTTTCCAAAGCTTAGACTAAGAGTTTCAGTATTAAAAACTAAATACACATACAGCAAAAGATTAATTTTTTGTATTATAAAAATTTTTATTTAGTGACCGAGATCGACTCAAGTCTTTTAAACTCGCAAGAGTTTACACTTTGGTAACATGCTATAACACGATCCATGGAGGTTGTGTTAATTAACAAACACAAACCGAAAATATTTCAAAAGACTGGCAGTAGCGTTCATAAGCGTTTGTGTGAATACTGTTCATACATATGTATATAGATATTTACATGTGCATTTATGATGTCTTTTCCGTTTTATGTTTTCTATGTTTTCGATTCACTACATTTTAATAAAAAAATGAGTGAATGAATTGCACAAGAACGAGTCAAAATCTAAATTACACTTGACCCGCTCTAGAAATGGTGCATGTATTTTTAACAGCACATACGCATATGGGCGGAAACAGACGAAAGGAGAACAGAAATAAGTGATGTTAAGAATTGCTATTGACACTTACCTTGAAATATCAATATCTCAATCATTTAAAAAAAGAGAGCAAAACAAAAAGAAACGATTTTCTCAGAAAAACAAGTTATTCTAATGGAAATTTTTTATTATTAGGCAGCACATAAAAGAATAATAGTCGAGATAGGTGGGGTCCTGGCCTCTTAATAGCCTATACCATGTCATTTAATACAATTCTTTACTTTTTTCTTTTGCTTTTTTTTCTTTCGTTTATCGTTCAAATTTGAAAAATTAAGTTTTTAGTTTCTGTCGAAGTATTTTTTACCCACCACTTTTTTGACTGTGAAATATAAAGCACAAAGATTGGTGCCATGCAAATTCTTGCCTTTTATGGGAATTGTTATACGGTATGAGGCCAAAAAAAGACTCACGCGGTCCAAAGTTAATTTCGGCTACTTACGAGGAGGGTTCAAAACGTCGGCGCATTCGATCCATGTTTTTCACATTAATTGCGTAAAAGCTCTCCGATCATACATATTTTGAATATCGCTAGGCCATAACTCAAAACACGTGAACACGTGAATCAAATTTCGTGAAAATAGTGTCAAGTGGTGACATGTAGGTTTAATACATCAGCCAGAGATGGACAAGCTAATTAGAGTTCTTCTGGGTGCTGCGCACGGACGCGCAAAATTAATGTATTTTGTACTGTAGGTGTAGGGAGTAATAAGAAGACGTCATCAGCAGAAGCACCAACGTTTTCTACGTCCTTCAATATCATCAATGCTGAATCGCTTTTGACTTGGAATTGCTGCAAACGCAGAAGTGAAGACAACTGGTTGAGAAAGTAACTGGTTGAAAATTAGTGTGAGCTGCCCTGAGAAACGCCCCGATAGAGCAGGGGCTGAACAAGCCGGTGTAGCCATTCTAAACAAAAAACATTTTTCAACGCTCACAAGTGCAACAGGGATCAAATTAGCGTACTGAGTGGTTCTAGTGTTACATTTCTCTTATGAGACAAAGGGAAAAATACGCTTTGAGAACAACTTTTAATCTACACAATCGAATGAGGGAATATGCTAATTTTCCCCTTTCGATCTAAGCACAAGAAAAAGCCAGACGTTGACTTGAAGATTGGTGTAAATATCTGGAAGGGTCAACAAAAAAGGTGAGACCAATTTCGTAATGAATTTATTGGATACAACGTCTGCCTTACATTCGGCTGGGACGCATGTAGGTTCCTTGAATATTTAAAACTATATTCCAACTAGTAACTGGTGCAAAGTCCGTATTGTCGTGAACAAAAAAGTGAGATTTGGTTTTCGGGAGACGGGCTTCGCGTTGACGAACGATTCAAGCCCATAATAATATATATGAGGGAAATTTGTGCAGTTTAAGACCGGAGCGAGAAATTTTGTACATTTCCTTTCTTATGGAGGACGGCATAAAAAAATGTAAATAAAAAGGCTTCGCAATTTTAGAAACACACTTATACATATGAAGGCAGAGGTTACTTACCTCTAAACACAAATATAAAAGAAAAAAAAAATTGCTAAGAAAACTCTCATTATCCTCACGCTTCTTATTCTCTTTTCTTTTTTAAATACTTTTTTTTTTAATATTTTTACGATTTTGAATAGCGTTGCTTATCCCACTTCTCTATGTTAAAAATCATCTTTCGTTGTCCTTTTCTACAAACGACCTTCATAATTGAATTTACATTGCTCTGACTTCTTACGTTTAAATCGAGAAAACGAAGAAAGTAATTCTGAACAACAGAATAATGTTGCATTGTTTGAAATGACTAAGAGAATAATTTTTGTATCTCTGCTAATGTTTGCTGCTTGCTGCTTGCTGTTAGGTCGCTTAACAGATTAACTGAAAATAAGAGCAAATAATGTTAGCCCTCGTCTGAAAAACCAGCATTAGTTATGAAGAATTATCACAGTTTGTTTAAATAAAAAAACATATATATCTGACTTATCTATAATAGAAAGCCAATAATGGTTTAAAAAAATCTAATACTTTTTCATCACAACGTAAAGACAAATGAAAGTCGGTCTATAGATTGAGGAGTGGAAACGGAGAAAACATTGAGTGGGTTATGAAACAGAAATTGAATATAAGATAAGCAAAAGAATACCGTTTGGGTTGAACTTTTTTGAATTCGTCTAAATTGTTTTCCTACTGTGGGAATAAGCAAATAAGTGTGAAAAATGAAATTACAAGAAAGAATAGAAATGGACGATGCGGACAATTCGAAAGAGGCGTGTATTAGTTTCGTTATATCACCAAAACGTATCATCATTTGCATAAAGTATATTTTCTATATATTTGAAAATCTTGCATCACTTGCATGCTTATCAATCAAATAAAACAAACTGGCATTTAGTACATAAGCATCGAGACACAGTCAGTATTACTCTTACTTATATTAGACTTCCATACGAAGAGTTTGATGGTTTGCTCTATATATTACTGTTTGGTCAGCTATAGAAACCGGCGCTGTTTGCCAAAAGAAAAAAGAAAAGAAAAACATAGCGTTTCTGGTGCCTTTGCTACCGCAAAATACCGGAAAATATTTACTTTTCATAAGAGTTAAGACGTAGCAATATTAAAAAATGAATTATTAATGCGAGTCTGGCCATCTGCCTGCTATTTAATATTTTAAAAGTTTGTAGCGTTCTTAAAGCGGTACTAACAATAACAAGCGTACTCATATGGCCAGAGAAAATTGCATCTACGCACTTGCACCTTTTTTTCCGTAAAACCTCGAGTTCTACCTTCTAAACATTTTGTTGAATGAGTCGATGACCGTACCATTTAGCTTTGTGCCTTTATCACGATTCTCCTCCAAGTTGATTTTTTATAAAGGAAGCTGTTGTATAAATTTGTCTTCTTGCACATGGCGCTTGATAAAGACATAGTCCTTTAAAGCTTACCTTAATGTACACAAAGGTATTTATTTACTTTACGTTTAAAAGCATTGCATACTTTTTACACGAAATTCATCAAAATTGTTAATGAAAACAAACACGCAGAGTGTGACGAGTTAATTTAATTTCAAATTCTTCTACAAAAGTATAAAATTTATCATCGTAAGAGAACGTTTGCGATTTATTGTAAAAAAGAATTTCCCTTTCACTAGCACAATAAGTTTTACCGGTCTTTTGCTGTTAAGTTAACATAAACGTTGATTCGCAGAAGTGCTAAACTAATATTAACTTCACTCCCCTGACCTATATGTTGATAGTTTCACATAAAACTCATAACGCACTTTAAGAGAAAAACTGCATTTCTGTTGACATTTAGACGTTCTAACGGCGAATGAAAAGAGAGTTTTTTATATGTTAAAGGATGAAATCATTTTACGCATAAGATTACCATGGAAATGTTAACACATGATATGTTAAAAAGAACAGAAAAATAAGAGCAATTCTATAATAGACATACAGCATCCAAACAGAAATACTGTTTTCAGCATCCAGAGCAGTATGTTTTGAAACGTACAAGAATACGCGCCGTGTCTGAACGCAGTTTAACTTTCACTGTTTATGGTGATTATAAAGTATGATGCCGAAGAGCACAACTGCCTGTAAAATGCTTGCAATTACAATACGAATAAATTCTAAAGATATAGTAGCGGCAGTAAAAAAATCCAGCAAATAAAACTGCAAAGTAAATGTTAAAAAAAACAAAAAGCGCCGAATGGAGTTAGAGTTGAAGATTAATATTAAATCGATACATTGGTGCTTATACATACATACATATACAAAGGCAAGCCTGACCGGATTAATGCAATGAACAAAAGGATTTTTTTTGTTTTTTTACTTGCCTGCAATGATAAGCTAATTAGCAAAGTTTTATATGCAAAAAAATAATAAATAAATAAAAAAAATTAAATGAGCAAAATGTCATTAATGTACATTACACGAGTTATAAAGTTGGTAGATAATAAAATAACAAATAATAAAATCAGAAAACGTTACAAAAAATGGGCAACTGAAAGCGAACTGCGTCATAATGTAATTAATAATTAATGACATATAACGCAATTAATAATTATGTCAAAACAAACAAATAACTAAAGCTAGATAAGCTTTTTAAAAAAAAATGTTGGACAAACTTAATAACAAAAGAAGTAGAAAACTTTTACTCGCTTTAGGGTGAAGTTTGATCGCTCGCCGCGTATGTAAAACTCACAACTTATTTTTGATAATTGCGAGTTTGGGCGGTTGGGACCGGCCGAATTTGAATGTTTCGATGCTACATGCACGCATTCATACATACATTCGATTGGTAAACTTTTAAAGGCATTATTTATAAATGTTTTCCTTTCCGTTAGGTTCTTAGGATGTTTGTGGGTTAGCTTCGATTAATTGAGTTAACACAAAATCATATCAAAAATATTTAGTTATCAGCTTTCAAGCTTTTACGGCTAGCAAATGGCAAAAGAGTCAAACAGGAATAGGGAACAGGTTGATGTAAATACACAGAACAGCTCCCCTCTATCAAATATAGTTTGCAACGAGAGCTCGATCAAGATGCAACTTTTCATTTTTCATTTCTAACGACAAACGACAAATGACAACGCGACGGAAATGGAAGACAAACGGAAGTGAGTGAAACTCAAGTTGGTCAAGAATGTGTACATTTCGTGCAGTTTTATTTACTTTGTTCTTTCTTTTGATGCCTATTTCCAAGCACATCCTCAACCAGGTGGGTACAAGAACGGAATTACAAATACGCCTCAGATATCCACCATACCATCTTTAGTCAATAATATTTTTTATTGAAACACAACTATTTATAGAAGATGAAAGGTAGTTTCACTGCATCTCTCTCAATATTTAAAGGCCATTACTTAGGAAGTTAGTTATCGTAAGAGATGTTCGAAAAAACGATAGTAATTGAAACAGAAAAGAAAGTGCTTGTGAATTCAAGTTTCTTCACCTCTTTATATGTAAAGAAATTTTAAGATATCGCTAACTATGAATGTCTGTTGCAGAGAATTTTCGATATTTAACTCCTCGATCTACTCTTTTGCATTAAGCACTTGTTCATGCAGTCGAAGTGTAGTACAACTCAAATAAAACTTCTTGTCAGATCGGTGGTTAATATAAATCATAAATTCTTCATTAAATTTGTTCGACTTTTCTTAAGCGTTTTTTATCTGTAATCGCTTGCAGTGAGATGAATCGATTTTGCTTTTTTATTATCTGCAGACATTCTTATGCGGAAAATTAGTTTTTCACAGGGTTTTTTTTTTGCATTTCGATGAGCCGGTATGGGGTTAGTCCACACCTCTATTAAGCTTATACACTATAAGATAGCTTATGATACGTTTTGGAGGCAGCAAAGAACCAAAAAAAAAATTAGCACAATCTTATTTTTTCATAAACAGACGCCAGAATTCCATGCAAATATTGTCCAGTACTTTTATCTGTCGAAACCAACACAGATTTTATTAAGTATTTTGTGATATATTCTGGATATTGTTAACAAACGGAGCACTGTGCTACAGGCTTACGCTTCACGTTGAGTTTCTAAGGTCTTACCATTTTCCGTCCGGATTATCAGTAAGTTTTTTTCAATGCAATGACGTAAAAATAGATAAAAAATGAACAACGACAGAGCCAAAGTCAATCACAGAGCAAATCGCAAGCAGGAATAACTTGGGATGAAAAGATTTACAGTAGCCTTACACAGTCAAAGAAATAAATTAAAATATCCCATCTCTTAACGTAACGTAACGGAAAATAGACGCAAAGACGCGCCCCCTGCAGAAATATTTTATGAATTTTTTCAATAACAGATAACTTCTTCTCAGAATTCTATCTAAATTTGTGGCTAAACTTTGAACGCGTGTTTAAGCAAACAAAGCGTTATTAATAATAAAACCGAGAGTTTTAAATTTCGTAATTGGCTCCCTCTGCCTCATCTCCTCTGCCTGAAATCGTTACAAACGAGCAGCTACCGTGGCTTCATATAGTAGTTGGTTATGTGAAAAAAAGGTGTTAAAATTCTTGATTATCTACGCGATATTTAACAAAACAAAAAAAAATCAATTTTTTGCAATCACAAGTCAATGGCTTAGGACCTCAGTGAAACATACTGCCAGTGAATGCGAATAATACAAATCGGTTATTACGTAACTATCACTCCGTAATACGAGTCTAGCAGAAAGAACGGTAAAGAAATATGTGAAGAAAAATGAAAAAAGTTTCAAACTAAAGAAGCAAAAAAAAAAAAATAAAATAAAATAGAATACATAAAATTATTAAAAAATGGTGTTTAATTAAAAGCAATCTGGAAAGAAGGATTGGAAAAAGTTCCGCATCTGTATCTGTTACTGTGATTCAAAAAACCAATCCTTATCTTTTTAGCGATGCGGGCAGCATGTTAGTGTAGCTGCATTAAAATTTACGGCAAATTGCTCGTGTGAAATCCTTTGGTGCAAAATACAATCTCGCGTATATGTGTACACGTTTCCTCTGCTACTTTTAGTGGGTGAATTGCAGAATAAAACTATCTGCAGTTAGCATATCAAAAAAGATAAAAATGACTGCAGTGAGAATTGTTGTAAAGCGAGCGTGTTGTGAAAGTTGTTCAAAATATAAAATTTTATTCGAAAAATAATTAACAAATAATCGATGATGATGACATGGCATGATGTCTTTTAAATTGAAAGATAATGTCAAGATTTAAGATTTAATCCCACACAAAAGCCAAGAATTTGATTTCCAAAGACGTGGATTGCTTTGAATGAGTTTTCAATTATTTTCTTGAATTTAACTATTTGTTTACAAACATGAAAATTTCTCTTCATCTTTTTAATTCCCCTTTAATCCAAATAAACACCTTTTTAAGCTTCTACGTGCAGTAGCTTTGCGACGAGCTTTGCATAAATGTTTGGCGTAAGACTCTCACAACACTCTGTGGAAAAGATTAAGATTTTCGTTAATGTCTGTTGTTCGATCGCGGATTACATATATTTTCTCACCGCAAGTTTTAAATCCTTAGCTTGCGCCCATCTTCTTTAACGTAGGGAAAAAATGGATTTTCATTCGGTTACCCGTAAAGTTTCCTTTAAATAGTTTGCTTTGCTATAAGTTAAAAAATGCGATAATTTTTTCTCCTTCGCAACCTTAAGTCTGTTCGCAAAGTCTCCCGTGTTTGATATGTGTGTTCGTTTCTTCTTTATCTAACCAACGGTACATTAACTTTGCAAATTGTTTCATTTAACATTGCATTACCTACCTCTCGGTCAGAGAACATACACTTAATTGTTTATTCCATTAACTATGTGATGACCTTAAAATTCAGTAAACCAAAAATCCATATGCTGACAGGTGTGCATAGGTGAAGCAAATTTAAACATTTGAAGATAATTAAAGCGGTGTTCATAGGGGTAACCGTTGACGCTCTGCTTTGTATGTGTAATTAACGCACTTTTACCAAATATTAAATGAAAAACGGTAAAGGAAACGAGCTGAGGTCAATGTTAATATAGTGAGTGCAGCGCTTAATTGAAAACAGACAGAAAAGTAAAATTCTTTTTGCCCCAGGGGCCCAAAAAAGTGAAAAACGATTGCCACAAAGGACTTGAGGAACAAGTTATAAAACAAATTAATATATGAAAAATTTAACAGACACAATGCACAATGAGTACTATGTCCTCGAGTCAAACGACATACTTGGTGATATAATCAAAAATAATTGCAATATATCCCGAAATCCCTTCTTCGTTGGCAGATAACCAAAAATTGTTACTTGCGCAAAACGATCGAACCAAAATGATGAAATTATATGGAAAATATGATGAAAAATTGAAAAAACAAATTTTTTTAAATTTTATTTGATTTTCACTTCGTTTTCTAGTTGTATAACTTTCTACACTATAGTTTCCCGTTGAAATATGTGCTCCAATGCCTGCCTACCTGTTAATGTTTTAAGGGATTACTGATCAAAATGTGGAGTAAGAAAAGCCATTCAATCCCCTATTAGGATATCAAACGGCGCATTAGCAGTATTTTAAAGCTTAAAATTATTGTGAAAAATAGAAACAACTAAAGACCTTATAGTGGGCCACAGTCTATCATTAAATGCCCTATCATCTTATATTGATTCATGACAATGACTTTTCACGATAGAGCCTTCAAGTTTTTCAGAATAGAGGGAAGTGGTCGAAGAGGTAATCCGATCCGCACCATTTTCAATAGCGTTCGCATCGCAAAAATTGCGGCTTGTCACTTGAACACTAGGAAATAGAACGGGCAGACGGTTAGGCAAGCTTGGTTCGATTCATAAACTAACTCTGGATCGACCAGTATAATAAGAGGTAGGTTTATTTCAAATCCTTCTGAGTTTCATACATCCGCTCACACTTAGTATACTCTTCTAACGTAAGCGGTGCAAGGCATAATAATGGAAACTATTACATTCGTTTCTGGCTACAATATGCATTCAGCCGAATAAGCAACACTATCGACATTAAAGGGTTAAATTACAACATTGCAAATAGAATCATAGACCCAAAGCAAACAGCAGAATTAAAGTAAACAGTACGCAGTTTATTTGAACTTAAAGCAATCAAGTCGAAGGCTTAACCCTATGATATTATAGGAATGGATGTCGATCAAAAGCAAAGGGCAATGTTAAGGTAAGCAATATATGATAGTTTCAGGATTAAAGTACTACCAAGCGAACCTAAGTCTAAATAACTATGTATATAGGCGCTTATAAAGTATGGTCCATCGCATACCGTTGCCGTTGACTGACTCCGAATTTTTCTTGTCGAAATTTAACTCTATATCTTGGCAGAATCTCGGCAGTAAAAGTATCGACTAAATTCGTACAGTATTCTTTATTTAAATTTTTGGGCAGGCATTAAGAATGATTCCATCTCTCCCCCACAACATAATAGCCATCATCTTCTCGAATGTCATTGTAGAAATGCATTCCTTTCTTTGCTATTACTTTGACCAAGTGTATCTTTAACATATCGACATACACGATCTCATCTTTATGACAGAACACACGCAGCCGCCATAATCGTTTCGAATGTTATTTCATTAGGCTTGACGTCTGGTAGTAGTAAATCGTAACAGGGAAGCTTGATTTCGGGTTGGTGTCTTGGTTCGTATTAGAGTGAAGTCTTAGCGGTGTTAGTAGATTGTGCGACAAATGCTCTCATTCGGCATCATATCGGTATACGAACTCCTATCCTGAAATACAAAACACATTCCTCCTCGATAAGTAGTAACATTTCCTTATTGAAAATTATCTCATATCGTCCGTGGACATGACTAGAACGATAGATTCATTTACATCGCATACACATTTTTATTGATTACCAAAGTTTCGCTTCGAAGTTCTTCTTCTATTAACTTGTTACTTAACTGCAAGCGAGAATGGTATCCTAGTTGTGTCATTAAGATTCTAACACTTAAATGTCATCACTTGTCGATGAATTTCACTTTGCTTTATATAACAACGAATATCTGCCTCTTACCAAGTTGACGCAGTTGTGCATGAAATTATTTCACATTTAGCTCAGTAACATATCCACCTAAATTGGATTATGTGAAAGCAGAGAGGTGTAATCGAATCAAGTGTTATGTTACTTATCCTACGATAAATTGTCATTAAACAGAGTCAACATTATTATTATTATTATTATTATTGTCCTACTTTTGGGTAAAACGACTTTTTCGTATTTTACGTTTGCATGCAAAGCTTTTTGTTATTAAGTGTTTACCACCGATTTGTTGCATTTTAGAAGGTCTCTTCTAGAGTCTCGTATACCAAGTTTCATTCTGACATTTTTGTCTTAATTCTTTGCACTCCGAGTTTTTTTTTACTCAAGAGTGCGACAACTCCGTGACATTTTTGCGTTGGAGCATCTGAAAAATGAACTTCTGTTGTATTAAAAAAAAAAAGAGATCTGTTGTTATAAATTTATTTATTTAATTAATGTAGTTTGTGATAAAAGAAATGCAATTTGAGAGATGCGCCTACGGAGTTAGGGCACTGATAGCACTGGCGCAATAGCGGCGCCTACGGACTGCGAAGGGTTAGTCCCTTATACACGTTATGTGTTCTGCAAATTGTTGCGACTCTTGTCGCCAGTCGCCATCTGTATAACGTAACTTCACCGAGTGACGTCGGCAGGTGGAGCGTCATGAGTAGGTGCTTAGTTTCAATCGTTAAGAATGCATTTTATCTAGCGTATGATTTTCGTAGCAATATCGTCTTGTAATACATAAGCAACAAAAATGGATTCATAGGGAAATTTTCATTAATGAAAACAGGAATAATTTTGCTTGCAATATTTTTTTTGCTCAACTACTTGTGAAATGTGAAGAAGAAGCATATAATTAAGAGTTTTTTTCTTCCGAGAAGTAACCCTTTTCCATATCCCTTTGAAATTGCATTAATTAATAGATAGCTATTAACCCAGTTCTCATATTAGGCAACAGGAAGTCGTTTATATAATCGCTATAACATATTCTATCGCTTAACTTATATGTTTATTGTCTCCTCACTCTCTGCGTATAAATAGGTAAATAGATATATTTGCCTGTTTGTATCGCTTCTATAAATCAATTCATTAGATTTGTGAGAATTCATTTGCTTATGCTTGACTTGGATATATGATGATTATGTTGTTTGTTGTATTCTCAACCTACTTTGATAATTTTATTAATCAATCAGAGTTTGTGTGATTATATATCATTCATTGCTTATTTGATGCGTATAAAGTTTGTTGACATAGCTCAACCATCTGTACAGGTTCACAATCATTTCTTCCAATTATGTATAAAGGCAAACATAACTGATTCACTCACTCCTGCATATATACGATCGTATTGCTTAACTGATTTACATAAATTGGAAATATTAGCATTTTTTGATTGATTTATTCCGATATAATGAAAAGTTTTTATTTGAATCCATGAATCTCGCAAATAAAGTAAATACCAAGCATTTGAATGGAAGTTACTTATATAGTAATAAATAACCACTATTTATATACAAACTGTATGTCATTTAAATTGCATGCATGTCTGACGAATAACAAATGAGAAAGAATTATTCAGGTTGCATGCAGGGCTTATAACCGATATAGATGCATACGAAATGAAGAAATCAATTTTTTTTATTGACAAACTATTTTGGTATGATGTGCAAGGTACAACAGAGTCTGATAAGCTAAAATACCTTTGTATATGATATCACAATACAATGGAGTTTATTGTCGAAACGATCTAAAAAAGTAAAATTTAAAAAAACAGGAAAATAAATAAAATCCTGTGCATTGATGTCTTTTCAAGCAGAGTCTATTGCTTTTGACATTGAAATATTTGCCAGCCGGCCTGACAACAAATCATTTTCATATTTTGAATCTGCAGAAAGTTTACATAACATATTGTCAACCCGGGAGGCGCGATCTCAACTGTTAACACAAATTATGCCGCCTTATCTTGGCCTAGAATCATCACTTAAGCCTGGCATTCAATCTCGTTTAATAAAGCGAGGCAGCTGCGAGAACTCCAATTGCCCATCAAGCACGCATTACCTGCCGCTAACATAGTCCCCAATTTGACCAAAGCGTGGGCAAATTTTAATTAACTAAGATAAGGAGATAAGCCCTTAAGAATCTTCGCCCATCTTTGTTTTATTACTTTTGTTGTTCGAGAAAAGCATTCGTCATTTGCCGATATCTTCAAAAATGAGAAAAAGTGATACTAAGTTATCGACTTTTGTTATGGGTTTGAGCAAAAATTCACAACAATATTGCATGCATTCCTTGTTGTTGGACCCCTTTTTGTTTTGCAAACAGTATTTGCTCAAACATCGCGTACGTCGTAATTTTGTTAACACCTTTACATTATGATAAAAACTTTTAATTACCACAAACAACTTCGATTGACTTTAAAATGACTTTGTTTGGTTTCCTCTCTCCCTTAAAGTGGCCCTTTTCTTGTCTTTACTGTACACGTATACTAATTGCTTTAGTCACTTGCCGGGTTGGTCGCAAAATAAACAGGCTCATCAAAATGTTGGGCAGTTCCTTACTAGTATTTGCGTAAAATTTTCACGTTTCACTTACAAACATTACAAGTCAATCTATAAAAAAAGATTTGCAAATTTACCGCAGTTAAGCTTTGTTTCTGTCCCACCAAACTACTCGAAAACAAATTTTTATAAATCAGCAAAGGTTTCACTTTCATTACAACGAGCGTTTTTCGAAGAAAACGAGCCATTTCCACAACACATTACCCCTCGCATGTTTTTATTTTTGACATACCATAGGAGCCGCTATAGGTTTTTTTTCAAAAAAGCTTGAAGCCGATTGGTTATGTGCTGGAAGCAACGAAATCCCGCCTCTACATCGGAATTTAGTTCTACGACTTCGAATATTGCTTCCCAAGAATATCAAAATGTTGAGGCTTCGCTATATGTACTAAGACCTTGGCGTTGTATTTGGATAAATTATAAAACGCTCGAGCTCATGATACGTTATAAAACCCTTTTTCTCCATTGTTTCACCTCGTGTATCTTAGGTTAGGTAACACTAAGAAAGTATTTTATTTAACTGTACGAGCCACTGCGCACTGTTTTTAATTTTTTTTTAATTATTATTATTATTATTATTATTATTATTATTATTATTATATAAATTTAGCCAGAGAATAAATTCTAAGACTAAAGTCTTAAAGCAGGTTTGAACCCACGACCGTTGAATTGCTAGTCGAGACTTTTGCATACTCGGCCACTCAGGCGGATGAGTTACAATTAAACTGCACGTTTACAGTTGGATCAGGTATCTGCCCCTGTTAGCAATCAACAAAAGAAAGCGAGTAACGAAACTCGGAACCCTAAAAATTGGTGTTCGAAGATAGTTATTGCCCATCATCCGCTCCCTCGTTATTATTTTTGGACGTTGGTTACTTGCTGTTGATTTTCTTTTCAACCATATTTTTTGTAGGCTTGCTGTTGATTTTCTTTACATCGTATTTCGTTAACCTCCCTCTTTACCATATTTTTTATAGGCTTTACAGCAACGATATCCCAAACATTATGGAGGATCGAATTCTTTATGTGGCTCAAACCGTCGATTTTCTGGACGGAATCGTTATTGAAGCTACCATTGCTTTACTTTTTTCGATGTTATGTTTTGTAGGCGTGCACATAAACCTTACGAGTCTCAACTGGTTGGCTTCAAGCTTCAGATGCTTGTAGCTCCATAAAAATGAATAAAGGGAGTGGACTATTTTTGCTTGGGTTGCTCTAATTGGCTTAAGTCCAAGAGGATTTAAAAAAAACAAACAGAAAAGTTATATTCGGCTGCGACCGAATCTTTTGTAACAATCAACGTTATTCTATATATATATTGAAAAATACAGAAAAATATACATCTGCATACTCCTTGATATTGGGTAGGCGTGGCTGTTTTTTCTATTTTTGTAAAAGCATTTTGTAAAAATTGACATCGTCTGTGTATTGTAGTTTATGAGCAACGAGCAAACGATACGGAAAGCTAAGATGTTTCTAGTTGTGATCTTTCTAGGCATGTTGTTTCACCTGTTCGGGCCATTTTCAAGCACTTTTGCGAATTTGTAGGTGACATCTTCATTTCTGCGAACGGTAAAAACTTTATCACAGATACTACATAGTTAGGGGCAGACGGTCAGAGAGACAGACGCACAAGCTTAGGTGTATTCCGAACTGTAACTCGCAAAAATTTACTTTTAGCGAGAGGTGTTGTGCTGCGATTTTCTTCTTAAGTAACTAAAATAAAAAATATTTCAAATCCCTGGACAAATGGACAAAAGTGTTTTAAAAAGTTTAAAATCTGCTTCAACACATTGATTGATATTTCATGAATTAATTTCAAAATGTTCTTCGTTACTTTGTTCTTGACAAGTTTTAAATTGTTGTACTTTTAGTAGCTGAACTTTGCATAGATGCCCTGAAGTTTGTTCAAAACGATTACTTTTCCTGTCAAAGGAAAATAGATCGCAAATATTTTTTATATTTTGCTATCTCTTCTAGGCGAGTATTTATACTAACCAAGACAATTGATTGATTAATTGTCATATTGATTTTGGAAGTGTGAGATTTCCGTTTCAATTCAAAACGGCAAAAGCGATAGGATTTTTAAATTCCAACAGCCCTGAGTCACGGTAAAAAAAAGACCATAACTAACTTGACTCACAATTTCGAGCTGATTTAATAGATATAACTTCTATAAAATCTTTTACCGATAAACCAAGTGTACATTTCTGAGCATAACTGCATTATTAGCTGTACTTTGTCATAATACTCGTGTATGATTTGTGTCAAAGTAGTGACTATGACTATAAGCAGGTTAATTTGCAAACTAAGACGTCTTGATGAAACATATTCGATAATTGAATAAATTACTTTATTAAGAGTTGATTAGATAAACTTTATAACCGGCTTTCGACGCATTCTTGCATGCATCCATTGCGTGTCTATCACATCTGTTAGGTAGTCCGGAAAATTCTTGCAGCTCTTCACTATGAAATAAAAAAAAATACTTTTTTATATATAAGGAATAAACAACATTATGTTAAACATTGCCATTTTGGTCAATAATAAGTTACAACTTTTCAGGCAATTTGACTGAACCCTCCTCATAAAACTTGTGGTCTTTTGCAACAAAGAAAGTTTTATTTGTATGAATTTACACTGTCACCTGAGCTCACAGTTTTGCCGGATACAGAATATTGAGGACAACGAAAAAGATGTTCTGATCTGATGGTCATTTGGCAGATGAGGAAAGGCGTATGTGGTCTTGCACTCTCGTTATGAAAAACAATAGTTTTTCAATTGACCTATCGTGGATGTTTCTGCTGCAAGGCTTCATTTCATTTGGTTAGTTGTTCACAGTATAATTCAGAACTAATTCTTTTGTTACGTGTTAGAAGCTCATAATACACACTTTCTTTATAATCGCACTACACTGACAGAAAAATCTTATTTTCGTGGATATCCGATTTTGGTCTTGTTTGAAATGGCGGCAAAGCTTTCACTGAAAAATTCCCAAAACGAAATTTCGCAAACCAGTTTTGGCAAGCGCTTTGGTTTCATACACAGCACATATCCCTCTGTGTGCTTCTGCAGCGCTTTTGCCTTTTTTGCAATGAAAAAGTAAAATATGTCGTATATGCTCACTTCGATTTTACTTTTGCAAAATTACGTCTCACTACTATAACATAACCGATCACTTTGAAAGTTATTTACAAATTCGGCATAAGCCTGCTCTACAAAACTATATACACCTTTAAACCTAATTATCTGCATGGCTACGTTCAAAAAAAGTTATTTTACTCTGATGCCAGGAAAAACCTCAAGAAATTTCCCGACTACCTGATGTATTAAGAAGTTAAGGTTTAAAAAGTTTTCAAATCATTGCATAACGCCGGAATTATTTATTGATTTGCATTCGTTTTCTGGCCTTGCTTGCGGAAATTATTAAATTCATTTACTTTGTTTAAACGCAAATATTACTCGTTCTTGCTCAGCAAATTCAACGCTAGCACTGCCTAATGCCGACCAAGAATGCATTCGTATTTGTAATGTTAGTTCGTAATGCTTTTCGAATTTCTACGTAACCTAATTAATAATCCTGCACGCTTTTAAGAAAACATATGACAATATTTGATATTAATTACAATTTTGCTTAAGCTTCCTTATGTATGTAAATGCGTATGGTTTCAATAAATTCAAATCTAATATGCTTGCAATCAATGGAAATTGCAATTAATTAAATTAAATATAACTCACAAAACAAGCAATATTAATGAAAGACTGAAGTTATGGACAAATATCTGACCATATACCCAGCTAATGTATTTTAAGACTCTTGTCCATGAGAATAAAGTCAAACGTTCCAAAATTCAACAAAATGTAGTAAAAAACCGATTTCGTTTATGTAAATTAGGGCAGGAGTCCTTTTAAAAGCACACACTATTTAATAAGTAAAGATGTTATAGTCAGGTAAGAGTTAACGCTAACATACGTTTTTCAAAAAAAAAAATCTTTTCTTTTTCGCTTAATAGATTTGTTTTGAACCTTTCGGAAAGTAAAGAAAAATTTTTACCTGGGACCCAATTCTTTCTTTGTCATTTTCGTCTTTTCCCAAAGTATTCGAAGTACAGTGACTGAGGCTCCCAGGGATGTGTATCATAATATCCCCTCTATTAATTTCTAAATTTTTTAATACAATAACATGTCTTTAGAATGTGTGTACGTTCATCTTCAAAAGCTTTTCCAAGCAAAAATACCTAAGTGTAAGTTTCACAGAGAAAAATGAACAAAAAGAAAATAATTTATTATAATACCAAACATGTTCATTACATTTACATAACAGTTAGAACTTTAGCGTGTTTATCTTTTTTCCTCTTCTTCAGCTTTCATTTCCTTTATTAGATTAGACATTCCAGCGAAGCATATTTTGCTAAAAAAAGAGTGTCCTTGGTTTTTGGTCACAAATTTCACTTTTCCATAAGGCAAATTTTTGAAAATTCCTAAGTATATCTCTGGCTCTATTCATGTCAATGAAGTGATTGTTTTTTTTTTTTTTATTTTTTAAGTTTAAATTTGAATCAAGAAAGGCGTCAATTGAAAAGTCGAAGGTACGCTGTTGATCTTTGTTTAATGCCTTTGAAGAACAATATTTTTTCTCTCTAATACTTGAATACATGCTTGACCAATAACCTTCTTGATTATCCCTCCGTTCATCTCAAAAAAATTTGTCGAAAATGCACATAATTAGGCTTTGGCAAGGATTGCTTTTCATAAAGGCGTTTACATGAAAAGGCGGCCGAAACAGAGCTATTTTGGATCAAAATATGAGAACCTGTTGCTATATTGAGCTTATGAGTATGTTTGAGCTTTTTAGTACGTTTGCTTTAGTACGACAAAATGCTGTTATTCATCGGTTTTTAGTGAAAAATATTGAAAAACGCAAATTGTTTTCATCTGTGGTCACAAAAGAGAGCCAAACTAATACGGTTTGAAAACGTGTGGTGGCATCAGACACCATCGCCAAAATGCAAAATTTGCCAGATATGAAAACAGTAACAGTAACAGTTTGACAGCAATTGCATTGGCGGGTGAGCCCATATATGGGCACAATTCGATCTCATGGCTACATGCCTGGTATCTTCACATTTTTTGCTGAAGCTGAGTATACTTCAACTGACAACTGACAACGAAGCTTACATTCTATATATTATAAGAAATTAAAGATTCTTCATAAATTTTGGAATGATTTTGAAATTTCATAAATTTACAAGTTTCCTTATACTTTTATTAACATAAACATATAAAACGTAAAGTTTAGTAAACACCACGCGAGACAATGCACTTTTAGAGAAACCCTAAGAAAAATGCGTAAAATTTTAATATTAGGGACAGAGATAAAAAAGCTCAAGTCGAGTCTTTAATATTCTTCATGTTTTAATATGAAAAGAAATAAAGTTTATTACTCATCTTAACCGAGATTATCATTTACATTTCATACAAAAGTCTGTACAAGAACTTTTTGCTTTCGTTTGTAGCAAGTGGTTAGTAAATAGCTAATAAATGCTTGACGGGAGAGGAAATGGGGAACAAATGCTAAAAATACAAAACTTTCGGACTATAACCGCTACCCCCTCCCCCACAAAATTTGTGAATTGAATAAATTTTGATTGAACTAATTCTCCACTGCAGGGAAAAAGACAAACGTTATTTAACCATTGAAAGAGGCAAACGAAGTCAAAGTTTTTTCTTGGTACTTTTTTTCTTCATTACATTCATCCGTCCATCTATTTATATAGCGGAAACGCTTGGCAATCCTGGCAATTACCATCTGTTTGCATCCACGGACCGCGCTTTTATTGAGCGGTGCTTCGCTTCTTACGAAAAAGTACGAAATTAGTTCGTAGGTAGGGTTAGTTTCAATAGCAGTTTTTTTGATGTCGCATCCTCAAATTTTGGGGAAAATGTGCAGCTAGTGATGGGCAATACTTCGAATAAAATGTTTTCTCCTTTACCTATAATGAACGTTTTCTACATAACAATTTCGTATTCCGATGTACATACCAAGTAATTACGGATTTGTAAGAGAACTGCTGGGGACCATTCTTATCCAGACTACCTTTATATTTTAGACGGATTTCGAGTGTTAGCTGATATTGATCGTAAGTTCCTTATTAGCTTTATAAATTTCCTCTGATTATAAATACGTTAAAAGGACAATATTCTTCAATTTTACGATTAAGTCCTTCCTTCTTCCTGGTAAGAAATCAAAATGTGAACTCTATTTTCGAAGAAAAGAAATCATGGTCCATTTGAGCTACAAAAAATGTATAATTATTATGTGTGAAGGGTATTTCGAAGGCCATCGAAATCGTAACTCTATAAAGTACTCTTCATTTCCCTGTTGTACAACAATTGCCGGCTATAAGCCATTTTAGGTTGAATTCGCTTTGTTGTTAGCGCAGCTATATGCATAGTGCTCACGTTTATTAGCCTTTAAGATATTTTTAATCAATTTCAGTTTTATCTCAACAATGTTTTGCGAAAAAAAATCGCTCGACCAACATACAGCGCATGGTAGTTCAGCGGAGAGTTTTGCGTTAAAAGTGATTATGAAAGTTCTATGACGATATAATATGCGCATCTACATGTTAGAAAAGTGCTGGACACATTACATTTATTGTTCTCAGCGTATTTCCAAAATTCACAATTCTGCATCAAGAGCCCCACGCAAGCATACAATGCTCTCTGACAAAGAAAGCTAATTAGTGTCCACCGTTAGCTTACAATAGCATGTAGTAAGTGAAAAAAGTTTTTGGTCTCCCAATAAGAGTTTAGTGTTCGCTATGCAATCTTAAATATTTTTAATCAACATCTCATCTCGTATGACTTTACTACAAAAGTTCGATGTGAAGCATATGCGAATGCAGCTTTCCTTAGGTGGATTATAACGTTATCTATTCATAGAAATAAATAGAATTCGTTGTACGACCCCAAACGTGTAACAACACGTGCGTAGAGAGCTAAGGCTCTTCACAACTCATATACACCTCCACACTGTTGGTGTACATTGCCAACTGTACACATGAAACATTGTTCATGTTGTTTTGCCAATTTCAATATCGAATATATAAAACTATTTTATATGTTAATAAACTTTTGCGAATACACACACAGTGTTCGTTTATGGTATCTGCTGCATCTGTGTAAGTCTTACCACAAAACAAGAGTGCAATCTATTCGTAGCAATGTGTTCATGTTGTTTTTCAAATTGTTGAATATTTCAATAACAAACGTTTTGTTTCGAAAAACGAAAGCAAAATTGATACCAAGATGAATAACAACATAAACAAAAGCCAACTGTGTTGTGTATGCGTGTACGAGTTGGTGTTGAGTGCTTACAATTAATTTCATTCTAGTTTAGTAATTTCAAAATTTATTGCGAGTCATTAAATGCAACAGTAGCAGACTGTAAATTCGATCTGTACACAAAATGCTTTCGATTATTCATGAAATGAAAAATTTTAATTACAGTTCGCCGTAGTAAGCCGCCCATGATCAACAAAGAATACAATTTTTATACATAGTAATCTATTGAATGAATGTATTGTGTTCGATCTGCCTGCGCATTTATAATAAATTTGTCAAACACTACAAAGTCTTTACGGGATAAGCATAGTATTATCGCACCATATCTGCATTGCTTTGCTCGACAGTCTTCTGACAACATCGTAATTCCCTCGCCGGGAGTTTAAGGTACAAAATGATGGAAAGCTGAACGCCATTTTAATAAACACTACTTTTGGAAATCTAAATTTAGAAGGTGTAAAAAGACACGCTTGGGCGTAGGCAAACATTTTAATTGGAGAAGCGTCTTGAGAGAATTTTAATTCATGAAACTCCGATCGCTATGAAAGTCGCTATTGGGGATCTTATGTAATACATGAACATATAAATGGGGTGTGTGTTTGTGTGTGGGTTGCGAAAAAAAGAATCGATTTAAACGCCTACCTTCCTTCATTTCCCTATTGGAAAAGCGATAGATGGACACATTAACAGTTTGTCGAGACAAAGATTCACATTTTTGCTATCTTTCTCAAATTCAGTAATAAGTCCATCTAAAATAGCTAAAGAGGATACCAAAATGCAGACCGAACGGGTTTAATCGAAAACGAAGAGAGCGTTCAAATTCCGTGCGTGTGTGCTTAGTTTGTGTTTGACGAGCGAATAAGCCACACGTACTACTTTACTACATTCGGCGACTTTTTCAAATAATTATGACAGATTTCGTTCTAATATTTGTGTATCGATCTTTGTGTGTATCCAATAGATAAGAGTTATGTTTACGCCGAGTAAGCACTCATAATATCTGCGACAAACTATAGTCTGCCGCGCTGAGATTTGAATCGCCGAAGATCGACTTGGTAGCCATTTGGTTATCTATTGAGCTATACACAATTCTGGCGATATTGTGTTGTTCGCATTCCTAGAGAGATTGAGAACGCATTGAAAATCGTGCAACGTATGATAGTTAAACATAAGCGCAATAACCGAATCTAAATTACAGAATTTATGTTTCGTAATAGGAAGAATTCAGTTCGTTACATGTTCGAATGCTCGAATTATGTGAGTAAAGTTTTGATACTGAAAAGGTTGAACTGAGCAGTAGCCTAACAATTCTCAGCAAGCATATCGCCATGTTTTGATGCTACGATTACTTACTCTTTTTAATAGTCACAAAATTAATGTGGATGACAGTAATTCCCATCTTATGTAACACACCGTTAAATGCGAATAATATCGAAGGCTGCATAGTTCGACATTTAGGGCTTAATGAAAATATATATATGTGTATAATATAGATTTACATATATATTTACTTAATATATATATATGTATAATATGCATATACATATATATTTGTGATAATTTGAGGAATTAACACAAGAAGTCAATCAAGTAAGAATTATAACTGTTGGTCAACGATTTTACTAGCACTCTATGACTTTCAAAACCTTCCATCAATTCGAAGATACGCATTTGGATCTACCAGGCCTGTGGAAGTCTTGAAAATAAATTATTAGAATAATTAACTTTATTAAAATGACTGGACTAAGCAGTTTTCTTTTTTTTTAAATAGTCCGAGCTGCAGCACTTTCTTTGCGATAAATAAATTCTTAATACAAACTATCGTTCGAAACCAAAATTGAATAATTACATAAAATAGAAGTCTCAAGTTATAAAACCGGAGCATTTTATTCCGAAAGATCCAAAGCAATTGGAAAGCAAAGAGTCGTTTGCTAAAAAACGAAAATTCTCCGTATCTTATCGAACCGTACGATCATTGTAGTTGCGGTATGACTTGCTGATATCTACACTGAAGGACGTTTCCAAAGTGTATGAATAAGTATCAAATTTTTATGTCGATGGCACTTTAAAATTTTTTATTTTTTTATTTTTGTATAAAGCGCTGCTAACTTATGTTATAAAGAAGGACGAAATTTTCATGTGCTACAGCAGAATAAAAGTGGAAACTTATATGTTGTATGTGCTGTACTTAATGAGCAACAAGCAAAAAAGAAGGAACGCAAAGGCACTCACAGTTTCTCTTACATGGGCGGGTAAGCGTTGCAGGCGTGTTCTTTCAAAAGTTTAGGTCATTTTCAAATTCTAAATTCTAAGTTTGTAGGCGATATTTCTACGACGAACGAATGGACAGGCGGACATGCTTAGGTGCATTCCGAACTTAAAGCCGGTGTAGAATTTATACACTTTATGGGGTTTTTGAAGCTTGTTGTTGTGCGTTTCAACACAAAATTAAATTATCAGACACTATAAAGTTGAGTAGGCGTGGTCAATTTTTACCATTTTCGTACAAGAACTACAGTGTCGCCCATACAATATGTGTTCAATTTTTTCCACATTTATCTGCTATATTTTATGAGTAATCATAAAAAAGCTATTACTCTTTTCGAAAAACCAAGGTGTTTCAAGTTTACCTGGTACTGTGGGCGTATACTTCGATCGATTTGTCCCATTTTCAGTACCCAGCTGCATGCAACGAGTTCCAAGATTTCTGCTCAATTTGAAGTCGAAAACTTCATTTTTTGCGGACAGGAGAACATTTACAACAGCCGTTGCACAAATGGACAGACGGACGTGCTTAAATCGATTTCAAAATTGATGTTGGTCAAGAATATAAATACTTTGTGCGGTCTCCGAAAATGACTACATGCCTCTTGCTTCAATGGCGTAAAGAGTTTTTCTTTCTCGAGAAGATCATAGTGGCCAAAGCCCTTGTTATTTTTATTAGTATTCTAACGCCGTACACCCAACAACCACTCTTGTATTAAGGTAATGATATGCGTTCTATACAATATTTTAAAGACTAACAAAAGCGAATAAAAGTGTTTTCTTTAAAAACTTTGAAATAAATAACCAGTAGAGACTTTTTTATCTTTTTTTCTTTGTTGCGTTTTCAACCGCATAAGATTTATTTATATTCAATTTTTTGGCAATAAATGCTCACCTAGTTGCGTGGCTTTAGAAAAATTTGCAATATCTTGTACTTTTCGTACTTTACACTCTGGCAAAGTTTTTCTTGCTTTACGCCATCGTGTACCGTCATGCCGCTGATGACTTGCACTTGGGACTTTTCCAGTTACGTTTCTTTACTTTTTCATTCGAATACTTTGCATAAACTCACTATGCGGTAAGGATTGCATTTCTCTTTTCTTTCTTGTACTTTGTTCTTCAAAGATTTAAAAAAAACATCGTTTTGTTGACCTACTTTTCATTTGGGAATTTGCTTTTTTTTTATATTTTATTGTTTCATTTCACGCGCTTCCCTTCTTCTAGTATTTTGGTTATCTGTTTAGTCTCGTTTTCTTCCTCTGCCTTTTACATTTCCTTTTCATTTTTTGTCTGTTTTCCTCTTGTGGTTTATGTGCAGGAATTTTCCGTCTTGGCAAGAAGAGCCCTTTGCTGTCTTGTTATGAAAATACAAATGCTTTTCTCACGCGAAATGTAAGATATTTTGTACCTTTTTGAGGGGATTGTAAATGAAACAGAACAAGTGGAAGAAAATAATAGTTATGGGGAAGGGTTTGCCGTGTTTACCTTTTAGAGAATTTTGTTAAAGAACAACAAAAGACCGGCGTACGCTTTAAATATAATTGACAAGATTTGAAATGTGAGCGCAATAGATAGATACACGTGGATAAATTTGCAATGATAGGTCTTATTGCTGACAAGGATGACCAAAAAACTAATTTTAAGTGTTCACGTAGTGGTAAACAAATTAAAATCATCTCTAAGTCAAGAACTACTTCCTTCTGGTAAGACAGACCGTCCCAAGATTTAATTATTCAGACCATTCAAGCAAGAACACAATAACATCGGGGGCATATAGGAATGAAATTGTGGAGTAATAAAAAGTGATGATGAAGGGCGATAGTTTTCCCCTTTTTCGGGCAATGAATATAAAAATAAGTAATAAAAAAGAAAAAGTCGCCTCAGTCGGCGACTTTTAACTATTCATTCAGCGTTTTTATGTTAACAAACTTGTCATTAGGATTATTTCTGGCGCAACTTTTCTGATGGCCTCGTTGTATATTTGCATCAGGTTTTAGACAATTATTTGCTAAAGTTATTAAAGTTAACAACGTAATTATTTGTGTGTACACTTATGTATAGTTATATATAGTTAGAATCACTTACATAGTAACTTATACCTTTTTGTTTTTATTCAATTGTGCGGCAATTTATTCTTATCTCAAAACACCATTTATGGTCATTAACTTAACGCGTATATATCGATATATTACGATTTCTATGTTCTACCCTATTTGTAGTACATTAAGGTTGTGAGTAAGAATGTAAGATCTAGAGGGGATTTTGTTGAACCAATCGATGTAAGCTTAAACCTGCTTAACATCTATTCCTCTACTTCAATGTCCAACTTACTGGTCGTAATTTTTAAAAACGGGCTATTTGTACGACCGCTTCCTACATGAACCTCCATTTTTAACAAACTCATTGTATGAAAAAAATTGGAATTTTCAATCTTTCTCGAAAGAAGTCGGACAAACAGTTTGTTTTGGAATACTAAATGAATGTGGAGAACATTGGTGGAGTTTAAATAGTTTATTGAACGCCCTTCCAAATTAAGGTCCTTACAAAAAGTAAACATTGGCATGGTAGCAAAACCACAAAGATTAGTTGTTCAATTTGTATAATGAGTTCTGGCGTAAATTGGTGGTTTGGAATCCTTCTTTGTATAGGACTCTCATCAAAGATTAGCTTTTCTAACACAAGAGGATATAGTGTTTGATTTTTTATGACGGGCGTGGAAAATGAATTGTGTCAGATAAAGTGATTTAATTTTAATCTGCATTTTTCATTACTTATGATCGTGAGCATCTCACTAAAATACGTCCACAAGACAGATAGTAAGATGTAGCGCAATCGAACCGTGCGACCCGTTCGTAAAAATAATGTACATTTTGCTGGGTATATTGACAAAAGTTGAAATAATTTAAAAAATATCAAATTTTGCTAAACTAAACCAAATTCAAAATAAATAAATGAGAGACTCTGCATACAGTGGATCCGAAGGCAAAGAAAAGAGCTCCTTAGTCGACCACGTACTAAGAAGTTATCTCCTGCACAGGTAACACGAAAGGAGAAAGGAAGATAGGGAGTGGCCACAGTCTGCGAAGTTTATGCCTGACACATCACTCACTATAGCTACGAGCACGCACACACACACCAATGTGCTGCGCTGAGGATTAAGCCTGGACTTGTTAGTCTTAATTACTTGGCCATTCGGGATCTTTACTCGATATGCTAAACCTAGTGATAGTATATACTGGAAAGTCTACTGAAAACCTTGCAATTGTCTTCCCGCGTGCTTAAGAGTTTAGGATGACGACACTCAACGTATATCGACATTGGTTTGAATCTAATTAAAATTTTATATAATGGCTTTTTCTGTGATGATATAATTTATTTATTTAATTTGACTCATTATTCCATTGAACACTAGGCATATTTTTCCCTTCTTTCGTACTTTCAACGAACGGCAAACCACTACGACTTTCATGATGTGTATATAAAAAAACACGCAGTTTTTCTCTTTAACTTCCAATAATGGCTCACTTTTGGAGTATATATGCTTAAGAACGTAAGCTCTGCAAGCAAATACATAATTATGAATGACAAACATAATTAAAATTTCATGCGTTATGCTGCGTATGCCACGAGTATGTGGATGTCGTTATTAAATTTCGAGATATGTAACCACATATATCATAAATGAATGAATATATATATATACCTGTGTGTGTACGTGTGTATGTATTCACGTAAAATTCAGTAAACAATAAATTAATATAAAATTATAACCACCAGTCAGCACTTTTCGCCTCTAAAACGCATCTTGCATGCCCAGCACTTTTCCAAGTTTTCGTTCTTTTTGTGAATTTCAACCAGTCATTTTAATTCATTATAGCTTCATCATCGTACGCATGATATATTAGGTTTATGAAGACGTATCTAGCACCCAGGGGCCCAGCATTTATTAAACGTATTTAAACATGTCTGTCCCGGATGTGCTTTTGTTTTGAACGTACAGATCATAACTTTTGAGTTATGTAAATGAGTTGGCATTTGCTTTTACACAAGGACAAACTCCTTCAAGAAAAGAATTATGCATATTAAGTATTTGTGGAATATTTGGATCATACTGGCAAATTTTATGAAGCCACTCCCGTAAAACCGTTCCCGCGAAAAGTAAATCTTATGTGTAAATTGGCTCATAAAAGTGGTTTGACTTAAAGATGAACTGCCCAAAGTTTGGACCCAATACGTCTATTGCTTAGAACTCATCTAATACAGCAGTTTTTAAATAAGGTTTGGAAATAAAGTTTAATTTTTTATACATTATGACGAAAATAGGTAGGAAGGAAAAAGATCTTTGGCAAGGAAATTCGTTTTGGCGAATCTGGATGGTAAGGACTTTCAAGTAAAGTAAGTAGACAAAGGACATCATCTCTGATATTTCGACATAAGAATAAATTAAGAATTGCCTTAGGTTTTCCAAAGTCGGCCTCACCCGGTTATAATGTTTTTAGTCGTTTGCACTGTACACTTCTTGAGAAACTTATCGATAAAATTATTTAACGCTTTGCAAACGCGATTTGTTTCTATAGAAAAGCAACATGTCCGCCCTGTAAAATTCTCAAGATAAAGAATTACATGTATGTAAAGAGTAGGTGCCTAGCATAGCATCAATCAGTGGAAATCTGAAAAAATAATCGAAGAATAAAAGGAGCGAGGTGACGTGGCAGAGAAACAGAGACAAACAAGCACGGGTCGTTAAGTGGAAATCGGCAGGCAAAGTATAAAGTCGTACAGTCGTTGAGAAGACTGAAATTTTAAAAGGAAACGTTTACTGGATGAGGAAAATAACGACCTACTTTTCCAAAAAAAAAAAAGAATGAATTCTTCTTTGACTACTTGTCACCTAAAATGATTACAACAATAAAAAGTAAGAAAATTATATTCGGTCGTAACCGAATCTTTTATACCCATCCTAAAGAGAAGAGAAGAACTAAGTTTTCAACCTCAAGTCCTTTCGCTATTCTTAGAAAAAATTGAAAAATTTATAAATTGCGTGTGTGTTACGCTCAACGAGTAAGAAGCAAAAAAACACAGAAAGCAAAGGTGCTCACAGTTTTTAAGTGATTTTCATTTTCTGTTGTAAGTTTGTAGGCGATATCTCTATATTTGCGGACGGGATTATGTTTACCTTAACCTCTACATAGTCGCACAGCCGGCCAAGAATTTATATACTTTATGGGATTTTTAAAGCTAGTTGCTGTGCGTTATAGAGGTTTTCAAAAAAAAAATTAAATTATGACATACTATAAAATTGAGTAGGCGTGATCAATTTTTTTCATTTTTTACAGGCACTACAGCATCGCCCATGGAATATGTGTTCAAATGTTTGTACATTTATCTGCTGCAGTTTATGTGTAATCATAAAAAAACCAATTTTTCATTCCCTTTGAAAAACAGAGGTGTTGTCAGTTCACATGGTACTGTGGGTGTGTCCTTCGAGCGATTTGGCTCATTTTACTACCCGCAAGCGTGCAACGTGCTCCAAGGTTTCCGCCCAATTTGAAGTCGATGGCTTTATTTTTTGCGGAAAGGAGAACGTTCACAAGAGACGTTACACAGACGGACAGACACACAAGCTTGAATCGATTCCAAATTTGATGCTGATCAAGAATATAAATATTTTGTGGGGTCTCTGAAGCTTCAGCCTTCGGTGATGGGTATAAAAATTTGCACGTACACTCTGTGAATGATTGCACAGTGCCTGTATAAAATTCGAAAAAGTGGCCGCGACCATTCAATAGGTCGATTCAAACCTCCTCTCTCAATGTAAAAGATTCAAATCTGATTTTTTTCGAGTTTTTTAAGGTGGAGGTGGTGTGGATGTAACAGATTCGGCAACTGCTAAATATAATTTTCTGAATTGTTCTTCTTCTTCTTCTACGCTCGCAAAAACAGAAAGGAGAGTAAAGTAATTACATAGGAGAAATGCTTAATTGGTTAACGTTTTTAACATTTTTGCGTGCAAGCGTATTTTGCGTTAAACTCTCATTGAAAGCAATTCAATTAAAATTTGCTTCGAAACAATTACTAAAGAGGCTAATTGGTTTTCCACCACACGGGCTCTAGCATCCCACCAACCATCAACCTTCAAATTATCTCGAATTGCTGTTCCTCAACCAAATGTTCCCGAAAGTTTTCAAGCGGTATAAAAGTGACACATTACATAACTTTGGAGAATTGTAGAAAAGACAATGTGATGCTCAAACGTACGAACGGGTATAAACACAGACAATTGACTTGAAAATCGAATAAACGGAGCGTGTGAAACTCTTTGCTGTTATGTTTTTTTCAAAGGAAAACAGAAAAACACTAGTGTTTGTAAGGCTCCCGATACAGAGCACAAATAATAAATTTTGCATTTGGCCTTTTTTATCGTGACCACAAGAACCACAAAACTGTACTTCTCCAAAAGCAAAACCGTGGATTCAAGCAATTAGGGATCGATTTCCAGAACTAATACTCTGTTTACGAGTTTAATGATAAACATCATCATAAACACAGCATAAATTTTGAATATCGGATTGCCCTATATAAGTACGACTTCTTTTTGGTGTTAGAGTCTGTCCACTTTGTGCACTGGTGGTAGTATTTAAACTTTTGAAAAATATCGTCGAAATGTTTTAACATTTCATAAATGCGGATTCATTTCAGAGAACTTTAAAACTTTAAAAAAAAATCTCTACGACATATACACCCTTACCGAGAAGACGGATGTAACCCGAGCACCGTAAAAGCTCTTGGCATCACATTATATCCACGTTTAACGTAATGTATTCATTTTTCAAGAAACTGTTATTTTAGACATTTGGAAGAAGGTTCGACTGCGCTTATTGTAGCTACGCCGCCAGGCGTCGCGGCGCCCAATCGTAAGCAATCACGCTTTCCATTTGTGAAATGATATAATGTTTTTATTGTAAAATGCGTGGAATGAGTATTTGTAAATGGAAAAAAGGATAAGCGCACAGCTATTAGTTTGTGTAAATTGTGAAAATTACTATAAATTGCTTATTCGACAATGTTTACAATTATTTGTGATGAATTAATATCGAGTGTTTTGAATGCCAAATCATCACTTTTATTATTGTCGTTTAGAAATAGATTGTCGCGTTGCATTGCTGTAGATGTCCCAATTACATGCAGTCGAAATGCGATACAATGTATCGCAAAAGTAATGAAATAGCATTCGGCAAGTGCGTTGAGTTTATTGTGCTTTATACTGAGCACATTGCAATGCATGATTTTGAGTCGTTGGAAAATCATATTTTGCTCGCTTTTTCTTAAGACATCCAACTAAATAAATCAGTTTAGTATCAGTTCACGATATTTGATACTTACTTTAAAAGCCAGCACTTCTCTTAATGACTAAAACAATTTATGTTTGCTCACTTATCAACATTCGAACAGCGTTATAACTTATCACTACTTAAGGTGTTTATGCAATCGCATCTTTCCTTACTTACTTAAAGGGATGGTACTTAGCGTGGTTTTCTAAGAAGGTTAAACCCTTCTAGGGGACACGAAAATCCGAGTATGAAAATGTAGAGTGAACATGTTATGGGTATTCGTTTGTCTTTTAGAAGGAGCTACAAACTTCTAGTAACCATTAGTCGTCACATTCTAATAAATTACAACGGACTACAAGGTGGGAGTACGTAGCTCTTTGACATGTTTACAATAACTACTACTTTACTATGATTTACAACTGGAAACTATAGCGTCGAAATAGGTGCAACACAAGAGGACCATCATAATGAGTGCATCACAACAGATGCGTTACATCAGATATGTTGCTATCGGGAATATTACAACAGCTGCATCACAATCGATTCCATAGTTTAGAGACATCACAACATCCATAGAACAGGTTTTCATTTTCATATGTTATTCGTTGATAAGTATTGCTGTTGATAATCTAGCTTCCAGACCGTTCAAAACACGTCGACGACTCGCCTTCTCGTCTTTCTAAGTAACTGCTTTGTGAGTACAAAACGGAACACTTGTTGCATTGTTCCGACCAATTGACCCGAAGTCAATTACGATTTCTTTGAGTCTTGGTGGAACTTCAACTTTTATGTGTTTTCAAACTCTTTCCAACCGGCTCCTCTACGTAATTGAAACTGGAACTAATTTATACGATTTTTTGTTGTTGAAAAAAAAAAATATTTTCTTGCTTTAATTTATGTGTAAATACAATAAGAATTGAAAATTTTTCCTAAAAACACTGATAGTAATTCGTAAGACTTCAAACAGGAATAATATGAAGGAGATAGACCGACTTTGTCCCAAAAGTAACCATTGATAAAAACGATATGAATCATATTGAAAGAGAAGAAAAAGTCTCTGCCATCACTTGTTTACTCATTCCTATCTGTTTCAAAGAATGCCAAACTTGAAAAAGTGAAAGAGAGAGAGAGTGAGAGAGAGAGAGAGAGAGAGAGAGAGGGAGACAGAGAAAGAGAAAGTAAATTTGTTCATTTAAAACTTTTAGTTTTAAACAATTATGCAAAATTAACGTAGTTTAAACAAAAAAGGTCGTAAGGGACGGACATTCTGATGTTTAATTTGTTTAACTCGATTTTACTGTTGATGATGCGAAAGTTTACTAATTGGTATGCATTACGAGCACTTGAAAATCTTACGTGTTTATAGCATCGTAAGGCATACTTTTTGAAGCGCCCACCTCGCCACTTTTTCCTTCAATTCCTTTAGCATTTGCTTACTTTTAATACAAAAAAATGGTTAATCACCTTCATTTTGCCAATGCGCTGAATATAGTTCTTGTTCTCCTTTCTTATCAAATTTTTATTTTAATCAAATCACTTTGCTGGCTTATATTTAAATATTAAATATTATAGAATAAGTTCTTTCTCTTAATTCGTAGGACGTTCATCCGCCTGAGCAGAGCCATTGGCTTTTCTTTCATAAGTTCTTAATTATTACACTGTAACGATTAAAAATTCCTTCGTAGTGGACAGTTTCTTAATCTTATTGCTATGTATTGGAGGTTAGCTCGCCGGGCTATTCAGGCATTCAAAATTTGGTTGCAATTATATAAAACTTACCTGTCGTTTTTTTCCTAACCTGATAAATTCTCAAACGCGTGTTTTTCGTTTATAGAATTTGTGTAAAATCATAAGTTTATTAGAACCAAAATAACTCTTGTTAACTAAAGGAGACCTAAGATATGTGTCTTAAATTCAATGTCCTACTGACCCATGCGGTCCTAATGACCCATGCGCCTGGAACGTACACCCAATTTATGAAACCTCCTAGAGAATAACGACGTGTACCCATAAACTTTGTCCTGTCTCTAGTTAGACCATTCATTTTGCAGTTTAAGGTCTCAGCTCCACAGTTTAGTCCTGTCGTCCTCGATGAGTCCCTGCCGTAAATGGCTCCTGCCGTTTATTTTTTGCACGGATGCTTACAGATTATCGAACCTACGTCTGTCCAACATGAAGGCTTCAATCGGAGAGCATGAGGAAATATACTTGACATTTCCTCTAACCCTCTCTGTGATGATCGGCGTTGCCCATCGACTATCAATCCCTGATAACCCATCTGTTTTCTGGTTGATTTGTAAAAAGTTATTTCTACCATCTGGCAATTTACTAAGAGTATACACATACGTACATTGATAAGGAATGAGAAAAAATATATATTTTTATACAGACAATAAACAATTGGACAGCTACGAAAAGCGCATAATGATATATATATGCGTAAGATAATATAAAGTAGAGTTGAATAATAATAAGAAAGTATACGCGTATAAAATAAACTGAAACGAAGTGGGTGACCAAAACAACCCTGAGACCCTGGTCTTCACAACACATAGTCTTTAATGTACATGCAAGCATGAACAAAATTTGAATTTGAGCTGTAATTTTGTCCTCTCTCTTTTGCTAAATGGTTCGCCATTTTCTTGTTCCATAAGGCTTTGTTGTCTTCTACCTGAAAGCAATAGCGAGCTCTCCCTGCAAGGTTACAAGAAAGAGTTCCTTTGCGCCAACTTTGTACCCCGCCACACATTTGTCATTATTGTCGCCGCTTTATTCCGTAATCGGGTGAATATTTTAACATCCAACCTCTTGTTGCTATTAAGTGCACAAAGAATTATTCTGTAATTTGCAAATAAAAACATTTCATGTCAGCTCTGGTCCTTTTCTCTTACCCTTTGGCAGTGATATCCCTTCTTCTACCGCAACAATAGGCCGCTACGTCGGTGTGAATTTAAATTTTATTCATGTAAACAAAAGTAATCAAATTGATGTTTTCAACGGGTGCGTAACTGATGCTTATTGCACCAAGTCTGGGCTATTTCTGTATTCAATAACAACACAAAAATAGATTTTACGCCGTTCGACAAATGTTAATAACGCATGGAAGTATTTATCGAAGAATTATATATATATATATATATATATATATACGTCTAGGTTTCCTTCCAGAAGAAACGCTTGTCTTTTAAAAAAAGCCGTTTGTCAAGACGTTTGTGGACTTCATAATTATCGAAGTATTGTTCAAAAAGTAGCTGGGACATCGAAGAAAACCAGCGGTTAGTTGTGTTTTAAAACCGTGTCGTAAGGCAAGCTTGCAACTTATTCTTATTATAATAATCGATTTTGCAGCGAGCAGTGCTATGAAATAAGACTAATTTAGCATCAAGTTTTAGCAGCTTGCCCTCCACCATTTTGAGCAAATTGTCGAAAGAATTTCGCTTTACAACCGATGCTCAGCGAATTCAAAGATTTCTGGGACAAAGTGATCGCCACTTCCATATTTCAAAGTCGATTGTTAGTCAGAAAGATGATCTGGTTTTAAATTAATAGTCAGCAGATGCGATGGCGTTTGAGTGAAACAACAAATTTCTACAGAATTCTACCGAAAATTGATTTTGTATTTAATAATAACTCACATCTCCTACGAGCGCAAAAACAGTTATGATCGTGTTGCGTACGTGAAAAGTTGGTATCTTTTTTTGCCATCAAATGTGTTACTATCTCGTGTTATTAAGCGCATCGAGGCGAAATTCAAGCCATGATACACAAAAGCCGGATGCACAAAAATGAAACCAAACATCAACTGATGGCAAGAAATTGCAAAATATTTTCTTACATCAGTTTACAAACAACCTTAGGTAATATTTTTCACTTGTAACGCTTTTTTAGATAACACACATTTGAATCGCTTTAAGCAATAGAATCAAGTCAGCACATGTGAACTTTAAGCAAGCATTTATTGCTGCAAATGTTTTAATGCTTAAGTTTGGCAAGCAATAAATATTGGAAAGAAACTTTGTGAACGTGACTCGGAAAACTTACATTTTGCAGTAAAATCTTTTAATGCTTAAACGCTAAAAAATATTGAACAACAACAAGCTGGTTTTCCCTCTTCTCCATTTACAGCTTTTGCGAAATGAAATTACAGAGTAATTATATTAAGTATATAAGAAATGAAGAGGATTACGTTATGGTGGAGCAACTGTTGATATATACGGAGAGTATAAAATATTTGGTTCATTAAAATTTCCAAACCGTGAGGGCATACTACCATTACCATTCTCTCTCTGCTAAGCAGAATTCTAACTCAGAGAAACTACTTGTATTCCTCATTATTTTCCGTCCGTTCATCCGTTCGTCCGTTTATCGCGATTCTTTGGACAGAAAATTGAAATCTCTACGGTTAAGTGTTTACGTTCACCAAGTTCGAGGTTACGTTCACCAAGCAGATATCCACCTAAAATGTAGCATAAAAAAAGTTGTTTGTAAATGATTAATATATAAACGCGAAATTATATCAAAAATATTCGAAGCTTTTCATAGATGGTGAAGATCATTGAGATTTTTTGAAATGCTGGGTCAAGTCAACATACCTCCTTTTTTGCTATTTCTTGAATTAGTTAAGCCAAGTTTGACACAGCAAAAGGATGAATACAACCTCAATGACATAGCGAACTGCACTGGCATAAACGAAGTACTGTACCTTAAAGTAAGAAAAGGGAATACAAGCGCACTTAAGTTTCCGTGGCAGTTGCTTGTGCGAAATAACTTTTGGTTATTTTACTGCTTTTTATATTCCATTAAATTTTATTTTTTCAATTTTGTTTTTTTAACATGTGGCAAGCAACATTAGGGCACAGAAACATAGAAAACCCAATGAATACACGCATGTTTATTTATTGTACCAACAACAGAACACTTTCCGCTTAGGGTGGTCATGTGTTACGTTTATGTTTAAATGTAATATATATATACATATGTAGAAATTTGTTCATAACGTCGTCATAGAAAACGAGGCAAAAAAATTTTTATTCATATGGAGATGCATCTTAGGTGCCCATCATCTCCGCAATTGCGTAGTCATTTTTCGTACCTGCTGTCATGCTATCTGCACTGCTTTTGCGGAATCTATGGATGGCCTTTTAAAACTAAATTCGCATTAGCTGGCAAGATGGATCCTAAGCGTACATATTTCTATCCAAATTTACTAGTGCTACAGACTGGATAATCTATCTTAATAATTCATAATTCTAAAATATCGCCCTACTAAAGTTCGCTGTTCCATTATCCTATTTAGTGAATGATAATATATTTACTAATTAATATGATATCACTTAAGATCTTTGGCCAGTGTTAGCAGCGATTCTTTACTTTGTGTATCTCATTACTGAGCGACCTTCCCAAAGCTATTCAACGTAACCATCCATACTGTTGTTTCGTTATCATCTTCCACCTTCGATTTTAGAATTATTTGACATGTGACAAAAGATGGAAGCCAAAAGTCTAATGAATGCGGCGAATATTCCACCATTTAAATCCCGTCTACTTATCAAACACCTTATCATTGTGGAAATATCCATCCGGGCAGGATTCATTTGCTTGATGACATATCCTCTAATAAATGCCTCTTTTTTCAAGGATGTTCCAAAAGTTTTTAGCAGTAATGTTGTGTTATTGTTTTGCCGGTTTGTAGGTAATTGCTGCTTGATAAAATTCCTTTTGTATGAAAAAAAGAAGCCTTCGATTTTTTAGGCGATTCTGATTTATCTGCTAAAGAAGGGGAATCACGACCAAAATCGAATTTATTTCTTGCAAGACGGTTTAAATGTTCGTCAGAAAGTTGTACACGAACTCATTTTCGTTTCGGGATCAACATGTGCGGAATAAATCTTCGCAATATGATCCTATAACCAAAGGTTGCAACGTTACGTATAGATTCATGCGAGATGTCTACGATTTGGCGACATCGTCTTAATTTAGCCGACCGAAGAGAAGCTGGGTACACTAAAATACAGTCCTGTTCATCAGCTGTCACCATACAGGCCACATTCACTTGCCGATATCATCATCATTAAGAATTATATTATTTGACTTAACAAAGTCAAATTACTTCAAATCTTTAATTTCGACCTGGCGATCGTTACAATCGTTGATGAATTCTGTGAAATTTTTGAAAAAATTGTTAAAAAAAAGAAAAACAAATATTGTAAACAAATTGAACGTCACTGTTTGAGCGTCACATGAATTAAAAGTAAACAAGTAAGAAAATTATGCTCATTCCCTTGCAACTGAATTTCCATCTGCGAATTGCTGCCAAATGAACACGCACGACTAAAAGGTGAAAAAAGCCTTAGCTGGCTGCGTTTGATTGCCATTTGTTTCACTTACTGCAGAGCTCTCTTAATGATTTAAAATCTGGCTGGGAAAAACGCGTTTTTCGCCCAGAAATATCAGAGTTTTAACAGCAATGACATAATGGTTTTACTACAAAAACCTCAAAAGGTTACCAAGCAAAATCGGTCAGCAATGGTTTAATAAATTTCACCGGGTTTGTATACATACACATGTATGCGTTTATTGCGATTAATTTAGTTTTCAACTGTGGGAGTAATGGAAACAACATACATAAGCAGGTGTATGTGCCGAATAAAAGGTCAAAAGTATTTGCATCTGTATGGCATATATGTGAATATTGTCTTAGAATGATAATTATACGGAATTCGCGAGAAATCTGTTTATTTCACTATTTTCAATTGCAAGGTCGCATGTGCATGTTAATACCCTGAGAAGACATATAAAAGAAAACAAAGATATATATATACATCAAACTCTCACTAATGCCTAAATTTGGAGACGAATACAAGCATACATATAAACACAGTGCAGTGTAAAAGAGTTTCGCAATGATAATGTGGCTAAAACGGGGAAACAATATCGCCATTATGAGAGTACGGTACCCGCGGAGAGTTGCAAGCAGAAGATCGTTGATGATAATAATGATGACGGCAATGCTTGAACATGAAAATCATTTCAAGCATTTATTTTTCTATAAACAACACGCCTGCAAAGCTTTTTTTTAAATATATGCAACTACAACAATGAGAACAATGATAATAGGATGAGAAAATGTTGCTCTAAATATTATTCACTAACATGCACCAAGTAAAAAATGGTTCTATTTGTACGCCTTAGTCGTACTCTCCTCCTACTCCTCTCATTTATGTGTGCGTAAGAAACTCGAATTTCTTTGAAATTGTGCCATGTAACAAGTACACTTAAAAAATCCTGTTGCGAAACAAAGTTAAGTGAAAAAAATATTATTAAACTTTTTTCCTCTGTCATATCCTTTTACGACACCCGTCTTTTCTTAACGAAAAAGACATATTTGTTTAAAAGAAGCCAAAAAAAGAAGAAAAATTCAAACAAAGAAAACTACAAATATTCCAATTAACTTTGTATGGTAGTATGCGATAATGTGTGTAAAGAAAGGATAATAAAATTTAGGTCGTTCTTTTAAAGGAAAGTCTTAGGAATTAAAAATTTTTCTCTTTCCTTGTTTGAAAGAATTTTCTAAGCACAGGCATCTACCTGATATTGACAGTGTGGCTTATGCATAACACACATTATGCAATAAACTGAAGTAAAAAAGTAAATATTGCACGGAAAACGCAAACGTTCGATGACTTTTCATTTTTCCAGAACAACTTACTTATGAGGAAGTTTAAATTAAAAAAAAAAAAAAAACTGTTCCACAGTACGACTTTCTAGTCTTTCTTTCCTTTCTAGATCACCACCGAAGCAGGGATTGATGATGTAATTTTTCCGTTTCTTTCAAAACTTTCTGAGATATACACCTAGAGTCCCATTCAAAATCGTCTTAGTTATGTTGCTTCACTCTCCTGCTAGAATTATGTCTCTAGAATAATGGAAGTTGTTAAAAGTGACGCAGTTAGTCCAAAAAATTCTATACTAACAAAAATTCTATTCCTCCAAAAATTCTATTCTAAAATTCAAATATTCTATTTTTTGTTAGTATAGAATTTTTGATTTTTGGAGGAATAGAATTTTGGCCGAGGCTTGCTTAACATGTTTATTTGGTTCTGATTTGTAATTAAGTTCGAAAATGACAGGGATGTGCTTGCGAACTTATCCATAGCTGATAAAAAATCGGATAACCTTTTCTTACAAGCTGTGTAGTCGATGTCGATTCTAACTTTGGCAGGAATATTTATAAAAGTGTTACGCAATCCGGAGCCAAAAATTGTCACAGCTAGTCTTGATATGACTGCAATTAATAAAAACGAAAATTATTTTTGCTTATATGCGTCTGAATCTTAAGCCAAAAGCAAGTTATCTCTGCTAAAAGTGTCTTCACATTGACACGACAGCTGTTAGCCTTTGAACCTCATTTGAATTTTGTACTTGGCTTATTTCGTGTAACGCCCAATCACATAGTCAGAAAAAGATTCCGCATCTTTTCAAAATCAATATGACAATTAATCAATCAATTGTCTTGGTTAATATGAATATTCGCTTAGAAGAGAAAGCAAGAATAAAAAATAATTGCGGAAAAGTAATCCTTTTGAACAACCTTCAGCGCATCGATGCAGTTACTAAAAGCACAAGAATTTTAAAATTATCAAGAACAAAGTAACGAAGAATTTTGTAAAATTCATTCATGAAAGATCAGTCAATGTGTTGAAGCAGATTTTAAAACTTTTAAAACAATTTTGTCGACTTCTTCAGGGACTTGAAAAACAGCACAGCACCTCTCGCAAAAAGTCAATTTTTTTTATAATACCTATTTGGCCGTAGAACTGAGAGCTGTTCTTGAAATATTGTTTCATATCTGACGAAGAGTATAGGATATTTTAATTAAAGAAAAATAGTGTTCTTTCAAGGGAACGTGTTTACCCATCACCGAAGGATTGTTGCTTTTGGAAAAACGTGTGCAACGCCCAGAAGTAAGAATCAGAGATCCAACAAAATGTATGTACTCTTGATCAGCATCAAATTCTAAATCTGTTTAACCATGTTCGTCTGTCCGTCTGTCCTTTTGTGTAATATTTGTTGTAAACATTTGTCTGTCCGCAAAAATGAAGCTTTAAACTTCAAGTTTGCAAAACCATTGGAAACTCTTGCGCACAAGTGAGTAAAGAAATAGGGAGATAGCGCCCGCATTCTCAAGGATGTGTGCCCTGCACCGATTGAGCATTCACTATAGCTACGAACCAAAGAAAACACTGCCGCATTTGAGATTTGAACCCATGAACACCGACTTAGTAACCGCTGTTCTTACCTACTTGGCTTCTCAGGCGAATAATACAGAGTCAAAAAAGAATCCCATATCTGTTGGCCTAAGGTATTGTTTCCTATTTTCTTTACCATGCGTGCTCCTGCTTTTTGGTGGATATCATAATTTAACGTTTAGACTTGAGTTCACGTATTAGTACTTCAGGCGAACCATATGCTTAGAAATTGTTTACGTTGTAAATGGAACTCCTAACTTTGCTTTACTTTTGGGCTAAATGGCCTTGTCTTGAAGTACACAACTTAAACCTGTAACTTCAAGAGTTTCACTTAATATAATTAAATATATATATGTAAGCCAGTAAATAAAATGAATAAAAATGAATAAATAAATAAAAAACAATTTTCTGGATCATGGCAAGGGGTTTTTTTATTTGTCTCCCTGCGCTCTGTATCGCTATTTCATTCTTAATATCTTTAACAATTTTTGAATTAATTTGTTTTTTTTCCGAGAACGTGGTTCTCTTTCTTCTCTTTGCACTCTTTGTAGCTCCTAACAAAAATGTGTGCAAAGCTTCTCAAAGAAGTTCGTAATAGCCGTGCAGAGTGCAAACCGCACTCACTAAACAGTTATTTTCTCTTCCTTGATTTTAAGTCTTTTCTATATTAGCTACGATGACATCCTGTAGAAAATACATTAGTGCATAGCAAAGTCTTCTTCTTCTTCTTGTTGTTCCCTTTTCTTCTTAATCTTAATTGCTACATAAAGTTATCATAAAAGACATACAACAAAGACATTTAAGTAAACGCTCAACAAATTACGAAACATTTATACTTAATTTGTCTGTTTAGGAGCTTCTTCTTCTTCTGTGTTTACTTGCACATCTATTCTGTACGCAAACAAAAAAATCATTTCCTTTAACGTTCCCTCCTTCTCTACGCACTGTTAATGCAAACGGCCAGCGTACAGGCATTATATGAGAAAGACCTAAATGAATGCATTGTTTATTCGTTATGTTGTCAGTTGCAATGTTTTTTAACATTAGCAAACATTAGACACAAAGCAAATCCTCAGGGTATAAAACTGTGAATTTTACTGCAACTATGTGAAAAGCTTAACGGTAAAAAAAGAAATAAAATTAAAAAAATTGTTGACAATTCCATGGTTGTTAGACAATAATTTGAATGAGTACAATGGAATAAGTTTTTCAAGAAAAGAAAAATAAGCTTAAAATTCTTTCTTTAAGATGATTTTACCCAACAATCGACTTTTTATTTTCTCTCCCCGGATTATACAGTTTATGTGAAGTATGTGAAGCAAATGATTTAATAATCGAAATTTAAATCCATCAATTTGACTGATTACTAACTTGGCGAGCATGTGCTCGCTGCAACCCAGCTAATTTTGCTCGATAGCAGCACGTTCTGTATTTGTTTTCATTTTGCTTAACTAATCAAAAACCTTGAAATTCCTTCTCTTCTTAACCCTAATCGATGCTAATGAACACTCCCTTGTTTTATATAAACCTTTTAACTTAACGAATATCATGATAGACATTTTTCTTGGCTTATTTTAAGGTCAAATGTTACACATCAAGTGTCGAAAAGTGCTCTGGTTGACAATTTTATTTTATACGTTCAGATGCTAGCGGTTTAAGACTGTAGTCGTAGAATATTACTTCTCTGACTAAATTACTTATGATAATAATAATAATATTGTTATTTTTTTGTTTAACGAATACATGTTAAGAAGTAAAAGGTTTGCTGATTGATTGAGTTAGAGAACATTTTTTGCATACCTTATGTCCTTTGTGATCAGAGCGAACTAAGTAAGTTTCATATTTTTATGCTCAGTCTGTAGATCGGCTCGTGATATTTTGATGAAATTTCCTCAAATGATTTCTTGTGATTTCTTATAAATCGGATTACCTTTACGCCTGTTGCCTACATAAATAAGAACTAATTCTAGAACACCACATAAAAAATATTCGGATTTTTAATGTTTCTGAAACATGAAACAGCTAAATGTACGGGGACAATTTGCATGCAATGAACGCTCTTTAGCCAAAATGTTCTTTAAAACAATAGGCCTCTACACACAGCATCGCAATCTAAATTGTAGTATTTTATTAAGAGAAATTGATACAAAATAGTTGTATGATATGCGAAGGTACTGTGCTACGTCTGAACTACTACTGACAAGAGGGCTCTCATGACAAGTAAGCTTCAGCAACAGTCTATCATTTTTGGTATTTCATGGCCGAGATGCGCGAAAAATTTCATTAAAAAGAGCAGTTGCTAAGGACTGAATAGTCGGCCTTGTGCTTACTGTTTAATACCATTGAACTACAAAGGTTGGTAAATTTGTTAATGCAACCCATGCGTTCGTGAACATTTAGTATGCTATAATTCAGCCGATATACAGAGCTGGGTTTCCTTCAAAGGCACTTACATGCCTTCTTCTCGTTTATTACATTGCTGACGTGTCCATAAAACGAAGCGGGATACGACATTTCGAGCGTGCGGGACCTAAGAACTCTGTTTTGTGTCGAAATTGATAGAAAATTGAAACAAGTACAACAAGTAATTATGACTAGTGCCGGATCAGAACACCAGAATGTAAAATGAATATCCTTCGTAAAGATTTTATTAGTCTTGACTTGTTTTCGTCATAAAATATTAGAAACTCAAACTTATGATCATATCAATGTTCACTTTTCTTTTATGGGAACGTGTTCGGAACGGGGACCTGTATAGTCCGAACCGGGTGCAGTCCACTAAAATGTCAAATCCTTGTTTAAATTACCAAATAATTGAATTTGTATAGCAACGAATCAAGGCATAGCCGCAACCCTTCCAAGCATTTCATATTCGCTATAAATGCATCAGTGACTATTTTTTTGAAATATCGGAGATGTACAATGCCTTTCATATATCGTCGTCTGCGGAATAGATCATTATTTGTGGAGGGGAGAATACAAAAATGTATGACCAGACATTAGGTGGGCGCGCGGACGTACATTGCTTAATCGATAAAGAGAGGGGCTTTTATTCTTCACACCTCGTAATGCTGCACAAATATGCACGAATTTTATATACTAGGGTAGGGTATAATAAATACGTTACATAAACCCATTGATGAGATAATAATAACAATAAAATTGAAGTGCTTTTACGTTCACTATATATGCTGGGTATGCAAGATTCCAATTATTTATAAGTTATGGATTGCGATTCGTTTAGCTTGATTTCACTTGATTTTATTTACAAGACGTACTAATTAATTAATTAATTTATATGTTTTACTTCTCTTTTGCTAACATCTTATTTCATGTTAAACCATATAACGCATCGTATGAATATTATATGAATGCTTCGCTTGCCAAATCGATCAACTCCATTTTTGGAATTTTATTAAATTTTAATATCAAAGCGCTTCATTAGCTCCTCACCGTACACATTGAAAATAAATTTCACTAACAATGAGTATTAACCCCACCAAATAACAAAATCGTTTTAGCCATTAAATTTTAAAAAACAACATATAATATTTTATCATTTTTCCCAAGTTCTTGTTTTATGGAGTTAATCGATTTGGCAATTGAAGCATCCATATGAGTAAATAAATGCATATAATTTAGTTATGTCAAAGAAGGTATTCTAACATACGAACACAGCAGCCATTACTGTGACATTGGGAAGCTTTATATTAAATTAAAAACAAATATATATTTGTTCATCGAAGCGTAGTAAGATGAAGTAATAAACTTGGAAATATACCCTACTATTGTTTTAAACACTTTCACTAAGATCTAATAATTGGTTATATTTTACACATGGCTTCTCTAGGCTGTAACGTAATAAATTTTAAGCAAACAATGGTTTCCTTCTTAGTTCAGTATGACTTACCGGAGAGAACGGTGCAATTCATAACAAAACAAAATTAAATGAAAAGCAGAGCAATTTAAGTAATTTTCTGTAAGCTTAAGAAAACAAAGAACAACATAACCCCTAAGTGTCGTTGATATTTATTATTTTGTTTCCATAATCCGATAAACGGCCCATAATATTAACTGCTACAGCGTATGTTCAGGTTAATTATATCCTGCATGAAAATGCTTCAATGCCTACAAGCTAGTGCTATTCTTTAAGGCATAAACCTTGCAAAGCTTGCCATACCAAACTACACACCATCAAACTAACATCGTAAACAATTTGTTTTTCATAAAAATTATCTGAAATCCCTTAAATTGAAGCTGGAACATAAAGTCAGCATTGCAATTTACGGATATCAGGTCCATGCGTGTCTGTTTGTGTACGTGCTCTGGTTAATGATCATTGCTTCAGCTTTCGACTGAAAATTAGTAAAAGAAATGAATCGAAATTTGAGGAATTCCCACTAATGAAACCCTTTGGCTTGCTAACTGTTTAGTAAACGTTTAAGAAAATCTGCCTCAGGAATAAACGTAATTTGGGAGAATATAGTGCAGATGTGTTTGATTGGTCTCGAATTTTTATTCAGACCTACTGAAATGCTATCTTTGCGTGTACAGATCGATACTGGACACTTTATAATTTATGTTATACATAGTATGAAAGCTTGAATATCGATTTAGCCGATAGCGCCTGGTCGGCCATTCGCAGCCTGTATTTTGATCTCCTCCAATTGCCGAAGTTAATGTAAAACTTTAATACTTTTTATAGCTGGAAAGGCATGATCCGCTTACTAACAGTCCTAGCGATACTAATTTGTTAAAGTTTTTACCAGATTCTTATAAAATTTAAGCTCAGTTCAACAACTTCCGGCCAACTGATGCTACTGCGGTTAAAGAAGAATTTTCAGCTCTTTCTGCAGTTATGTGCGACTATCTGTTAGAGAGTGCGGACATTTCTTGGGCTTTTTCGCTATGAAATAAAATAATTTTGTTGTTTTGGAACACTTCAACTTTTCTGCAATCTCATGAATCGTTCCGTGTCGATCAGCTTCAATCATACCCTGTACTTGGTCGTCATCAATGGTATTTGTCCTACCAGAAGGCAGTAAACCTTTCGCTGAATATTTCCAGAACGAAGTTTCGCAAACCAATTTTTGCAAGTGCGTTCAACTGCAGAATTAGGTCCCTGCTTTTCCAGTTCTTTTACATTTTTTGAATAAAATATAAAATATCTCTCATGTTGGTCTTACAAATCAAAAACTTGCGTCTCACTAATAGGTCACAATCGATCATTTTGAAAGGTTTGTGAGAGAATAAACACAAGCCTGCTATACCTTTCACGCTGTCTCATCTGTCTAGTTACCTGAAAAAAGTTATTTCGATCTAAACCGGGAAAAGCCGCAAGATGTTTTCGGACTACCTAGTATTTTACTACTCTGCTATCTACTATCAGACATTATCTTCAAAGCGAATTCCGTTCCTTTTGAGAGAGTCGCTTTTCTATTCATAAAATTCACACAAAAAGTGGCAGCTCGTTAGCACACTTGTCACTTACGTGGGAAGATAAGAAATTGTTCAGAATTTTTTTGTGTAAAAAAGAGCCTTCTGAGTATCATTGACCATGAAGAATAGAATTACCTTTTTAATAACCCCCAGATAATCTGAAATGAAACGTTGGACTTTAGTTATTTTTTATTTTTAAATTGTAACCTTAGGTTACATAGTTGAAATTAGACAAAATATAAATAACTTCTGAAATTCCCAGAACGACTTGATCCCATTTATCGTCCCACTATGGAAAAAATATGCGCTTTCTTTTACGGCTGATTTTCTTTTTATGCATGTACATCTATTAAAAATAATTTACAGTAAATTTCTTTAAAGTATTTTTCATTTTTTTATTATGTATCTTTCACCTTAAAAAACGAAAAAACTGTCTCAGTCTGAAGTTTAATAAATACCCTAATGAAAGGTCTTAAACTAAAGATGAACTCCTACTTGCTTCTGTTCTCTACTGATTCTCGTTTATGATAGTACAATGTTTTGCTTGCTGAGCGAACAAAAGCGAGTGTAAACAAAGTGTAACAATATAAATTTTTTGTTGACATTTAAGAATAACAAGAATGTATTATTACCTTGGTTGTTAGTTTGTCTATTACTTTCCCTCTTTTTCATATTGCACGGGTTTCTATGGAATAACAAGTTTGCACATAACTGACGTTAAAAAACAAGCCATTGCTAATTCGTTTCAGTTACTTAAATGTTGTAGAGATGCATTTGCTAAGCAGCGCGCGTTGTTAGAGTCGAGAGTTTCTTTTTGTGTGCGTTATTGTTACATTTTTTTTCCTTTTTTTACTTTTATATCTAGTGCTGTTTGTTGTTAAGTATTTGCTGTGGCTTTTTTAGAAGCAATGCATGAAAATAGAAGTAACTTAATAATTTCGTTCCGCTTGTAACTTGCAAATGTAGGAACAAGGAGACAAGCAATAGCGCAATTGATAGATTGGAAGTTTCTAAACTGATCCAGTGTTGATTATTTGTTAGTAGTCCTCGTTCCTATCAACGTAAGCACTACTAGAGAAGCTTACAAGTTTAAAAAGAAAACAACTTTAGTACACAAACAAATTCCTTTAAAAAAAGAGCTAATCGAAATAGGTTTCGTCGGCCACTGGATTGCCGGGGCGAGTCATTTTAATTCATTCGCGATTTTAATGCTATATAATATTTGGAAAAATCAAAAAATCTTTTAAGATCATTTGCTTCCATTACCGCCCCACCTCTTAGCTTCCTTATGTGCTATACTTATTTTGGCGGATACGAGTCAAATTGACACATTAAGTAATGAAGTATGGGACAAATGTGCTCAGAAAAGCCGGACTAGTTTGCCAACGAAACGATTAAACTGTCGAGTTCAACTAGCATGGAAAAGAAATAGAAGCGCAACCGTCTAAGCTAAATGTAATAAAAAAATGTATTGTAAAAGAAAAGTCTTTAATTTTGATATTTAAGTGAAATTTACTCCTTTCAGGCAAAACAAGTGTATACCCAACATCTCGCAATCTAGTGTTAGAACACTGCCCTTGTACGAACAATTGTTTCTGGCATTTGTTTGTTTTTCATTCTTCGAATTTTCTTTTATCTCTCTCAGCCGGATTGGAGCATTTCGGTCAAGGTTATTACCTATCAACTCTAGCAGTGGAAAATAAAACAAAAGACAAATCAAGGCGAATCTTCAAACAAGGAACACAACGCTGCGTCAATATCCTTAGGGAGTTTGTGACCAAAAAATCGAATGGAAGACCTAAGAAAGTCGTTTTCTTTTACGACAATACTTGTTATTGTGCAATCGGCTTTCACGCTAACTTTTCCAATTCTATCAATCAATCTCAAATTACTTAAATTGTTATTCTTTATTGCACACTCGGCCCGAATGGGACACGCAAAGAGGGCGACAGCACTTCTCGGACAGTCTCTGCACTTAATTTACAAGCATTTACTTTGAACCAAATAGCGCCAAATAACATTTTCGTGGATTTGCTTTATGTGACACCTTTTTCAAAATGCACACGACAAACTAAATGTGTGATATGTGTATGTAGCGGTCTTGAGAACAACTAATTTCAACAGGTGTTGCGAACTAGTTAGAACAGACGAACGCGGATAATGAAACTGATTTAGCGCACATCTCTGCTTGAACGCTGCTCACGTTTGTCAACCACGTTTTTTTGCCTTTGAGTAGCGCATTCTCGGCATTGTTTCTGGTCCTTTCAAATTCTTTTTCTATTATAGATAGAATGGATTTGGATTTGTTGTTATCTTTCTCCACGTAGTCGACATTGCTTAAAATTCCACGTAGTCGACATTGCTTAAAATTCCACGTAGTCGACATTGCTTAAAATTCCAAAATCCAAAATTTCACGGAAGCTAAGACTCTCAGCTTGAACCGCATGCATATTATAGTTTACTCTTTTCATGATTTTTATGTCAGTGATGTATATAAGAAACAGCGATTAATTCTTAACATCATTCTCCATTTTAATTAAAAAGATTTTGCTTTTAATTTGGCTGCTCATAATTATTAAATTATATATTAAATGATTTGCGTTTAATAATAATATTTTTTAAATTTGTGATAGCGGATGGGAAGTCGACTCAAGTCGAGTAAAATTTTATTGCTTTTTTTTTGCACAAATGTGTGTACAGGTATGTGTGTATGTATATGCATATGTGTATATTCCTTCTAGAGACACAATTATTCTTCTTGCAGCTGCTTAGCATTCGTTGTGCGTTGGTTGGTTTCTCCTCAGATATATGTAAATATAATAATTTCTTTCAGCTATGCGATGTACACGCTAGAACTCAGCAGTAGTAACATCACAACAGTACGTTGGAAAATATCAAAAGTCTTTGTATAGCTAACTTAAACTTTTCATTTGTTCACTCTATGACGGCTTAAGCACGACATGTAACTGCACTGTAGTCATAGTTACTACTTAGAAAATAAAAAGCATAAAAAATAAAAAACGTTTTTTTTTTAAGAAAACTCAAATGCAGTAAAGCGTTGCATCGGTTAAAAAGAAAATAAATAAATATTTGAGAAAAATTCAAAAGTCATTAACGGAAGAACGTGAAAAAGCAATTAAAAATTATTGAATTTACTTAAGACCTGATTTTATTTTTACTAATCCTATGGCACATGACACACTGTGTGTGGCATACTAATAAAAACGATTAACTACAGGAAATATGTTTTCAAATCAAAATTTTCTCAATATCAATAAAAGAACTCAAGCGTTTTAAGGAATTTTTAAAATAATAATAATGAAGATGTACTGGGAGAAATCGATAACCGCAAATATGTACAAGATTTCGAAGAATTCATTCCTTGGTTTAATATCTAGTATCCAGCTACTATCTCTTCACAAAAATGTGACCACAATATTTCTATTTGCAAATAAACTGAACGGCAATTGCGAAATTAATTGGTTTTCTTTTCCAAATGCCATAAATCTTTCAAGCTCGAATCTGCAGAATATTTAGCTCAGAACGTTGGGAACGTACATGGTGAGATATCCTACAAATAAGATTTAAACTAATTTAAAAGCTTTTTCCAAACTATTAATTGTATAATAAAAATAAAGCAACATTTGAAAAAATGAAGCAAAGAATTCCTTTGTTAATATTCTTGTGGCTCTGTTCCCTATCACTACGTCAGTTAAAGGGTAATTTCAAGCACACAATTATCTGCAAAATGTATTGCATTGTAGCATAATCTCAGTGTTTTAAATCTTGTACAATTTGTATGCAGTTAGTATAGTTTTAGAAATCAAATGAAAATTTCTCGTAAAGATGTGTGGGCGACACAGCCTTCCCATTCCTTCCTTTCAACTTTTATACCCTTTTGTACCACTTGTTTGTATGAATATACATGGGTATATTAAGTTTGTGCAGAAGTACGCAACGTCTCGAAGGACTTGAGATCGACATCTCATCTACTATACCGACCGATTAAGAAATTTAAGTATGTCTGTCTGTCCTTTACTCTACAGACCGCAATTTCTAAGATATTTTGTTGATATTCGGTAAACTGACGCGCTTTGCCGCAAAGACGAATGGTTCAGATCGGACCACTTGTTTGACCACTTTCCATATAACACCTTCTATGAGCAATTGCAGCGTAGTATTGTAGTGTATTTAACACTATAGGGGTGTTACTTGTTTCGATAAAAGAAAATGCAGAAATTTCCCTATTTGACGTTTTTTTAATGCCCTATGCACGCGTAGCATAAGCTGTAGAAAAATCGTATTTATTTAAAAAGTTCGTATGCATGTACACTACTTGTACTACAACATATTCTTGCACAATTTTCCTTGTTTTCCTTTCTTTTATTACACAGTAAGTTTATTTTATTTTAAAAGTAAAAGAAAAGATCGAGTCGTTAGAACATTGATAGAAGCTGATTGTTTAAATACCTTACGTGCTTTGAAAACATGTACGAGCATACTGGGTTTAAACTGCGCCCAACCACCACCATCTGAACATTACAAAATAATGATCGAATTGAGTTCACACACACATATTGTAACATAATATGCTTTAATCACGATATCGTGCACGAAAAAGGTTAACAATTTGTCAAAAAGACATGAACGAAGCTCTAGATGATGCTTGAATATTGTCGACTACGGTTCTTGTGTAAGGGGAAAAAGCGCTTCTAATTAATGCAAACTAAAATAGAACGAACGAAAACGAACTTAGTTAATTTTAAGTATTTTATGTTGCCTCTTATTTCTAAAAAAAAATTAGAAGATAAAGTTTTCTACAAAAATTAGAGCTTTCGAGATAAAGTTATTGTAGTGTTCCTCTCACAAATAAAATAAAAACGTATTCATATCATTATTAAGACACCACAGTCTAAAAATGTGCGGTACATTTTTTATGTCGTTTGTAAAGATAAATATGAGAGTTTTCAACTCATTGCATATATATATATATATATGAAAAAAACAATATCCATTTGGTCTTCTGTGCACTTCACACCGATGGTAAAACCAAATCCTTACTTGAATTTGATATCCGAAAATTGGCCGCTTACCTGATTTCGTTTTCGATCCATTTTGCGTCGTCTCATTTAAAGAAGATTTTTAATACTTGTACTATGAATAATCGGTCATAACAGGTGTCATAATCGTCCTTTAGGGCCAACGATGTTGCCAACGAATGCGTTGTGCGCAGTTGCATGCTATGTACAACTTCGATTCCACGGCTTGACAAAACGCGGCAATATTTTGCTGGGAGGCATGGATTAGGTAGCTACGAAAACCATGATCATTCCAAGCTGAATTTCGAGTTTAATAATAGTCAGGTGTTGCTGAAGAGTAAATCAAATCTAACTGAAGTGAACCTAACCACATAATCTGAACGAAAACAAGCGAAAATGTAACTTCTTTACATTTACGCTAAACACTAAAGTTTATGTTAGCGTAACAATTAAGCCAAATGATATCCACCACCAGCACCACCTGCAGTACAGGGTTCATTATGTTTTTGCGGACAGTTTTTGCGGAGAGTTTTTGTAGGTAAGACGCATTATGCTTTAGGATCGATTCAGATTCATTTTCTAAATCGGCGTAAATCATTCTGTCTGTCTGTCCATCTTTCTGTTTGTCCGTGTTCATGTTACAGGTCACAATTTTTGAGATATTTTCATGACATTTGGCACATGCCGTTTGACTTTAACCCAAGCACAAACGTGGCTGCAAATAGTTTGGATCGGTCCACTTTTCGACCGCTGCCTATATAAAGTTCTATTTTGAAAAGTCGTTATATGGAAAAAAAATTGTAACTTTCAAAATTTCGCAATAAAATTCTCTCTGTAACCGTGTTTGGACATTCTGGATTGGTATGCAAAATTTGCTTGAACTGGGGCAATTCTTTAAACCCTCCCCATACACCGTCCCTACGAAAGCTGAATCTTTATATAGTAAAAAGCTCTAATTCTTAATAGTTCATGGTGAAAATTATTTCATAATAGTAAGTAGACATAGGAAACAACTTTACCGTAGGTCTATTTATTGGATAGTGCCGCTTTAAGGATTCCTCCAATATGCGAGCTTTCGTGGAAAGGTTGACTTCGATGATTAGGTAGCATATCTAATAGTCGGCCTTGCCCAACCATTTTATTATTTTATTGGCTTGAACATTGTCTAAGGAATTCAGAAATAATATAAAGATATGGTTATGAGAGGGAAATATTCTTAAATTGTGAAATGAAACGGTTTTCCAAAGATGCGCGAAAACCCGTATTAGACATAAGTAGACAAAAAACAAAGGATGTACTCGTACTTTCATATCTAATACAAACACGTTTAATACATTTTAAAAAACGGCCCTAGTTTTGGCGAATACACATTGCCAGTTTAGAGAAGGGACAAGGTGAAAAGGTAAAATTAAAAATTTTAGTTGACGACTAGGTTAAGCATAGATTGGGGATTTTTTTTGCAATTGTAGACATATAAACGAGCCGATTAAGGCCTAGAAGTTTTGATGTTTTTAAGCTTCAAGCTCTAGGTATTGTATGCGGCACATCGGGTAAGCCCTTAAACGTTTTGAAATTTGATTTGCAGAAATGATTCCAAAATGTATTGATATGGTTGTAACAACAGCCGTTGCGATTCAAAAATCGATGAATCCCAAAGTCATGCAATTAACCAGACGTAGATGTCAATGCATTGCAGGGAGTTAAGCGCTTGGCAGATAAACTGACTGACATTAGCAGATGAACAAACAGAGAGAATCGAAGCGTAGCTACAGTAATTATACCGTTGAAGTGCTAAATTGTTAGTATTTGATCCACTTAGATTATGCATTATTAAAATATAGGGCACACATAACATTTTTATGACTTCAGGGCTTTTGCTAAAAGAAGAAAAAAATTATGCTCTAAAAGAATATAATTATCCTACGCTATCATTCTGCCTTATAAGTTGGCTTTTGTATATCAGAAATCTGCTGTTTTGTAGTACGATAAAGTATATAAATTTTGCTTCAATTTTCTAATTTTTTTTTCTGCACAAAAAAGTTCCGCAAAATAAAAATGTGTCCAAATATGCTATCATACTCGACGTTAACAAAAGCTGCAAAGTTGCGTTCTGTTTACCTTTGAATTTCCGCGCGACATAAACAAGCGAAATTCTAAAATATCGAAACGTGGAAAAAGGACAATTGAAGCAATTAAAATTTAAAGAAGAAAAAAGGCCAAAACCACACTTACATCTGACCAGAGGCATCTTGCTTCATACCCATTACACCTTTTGTTATTATTGATAACCACAAAAAGCGAAAAAAGTTGAAAAGCTCATTAGCACAGTAGTAACATTTTGTTATCATTCATTTTGTCGTTGTGTTGGGAGATTTCAACTTGCCTCAAGTTTCTTGGTGTAACAGTGATAATTCTGCCTGTTTAATTCCTTCTTCAACATCTGAAAGAGCTATAGTGTTCTTTAACGAATTACTTGACCATAATTTAGGTCAATATAACTGTACCTTTAATTGTAATGGTAGACTGCTTGATCCTTGTTTTGCCAATTTTCCTGAGATTAACGTAAATCATTGTCCACCTTTACAATTAAAGGTACAGTTATATTGACCTAAATTATGGTCAAGTAATTCGTTAAAGAACACTATAGCTCTTTCAGATGTTGAAGAAGGAATTAAACAGGCAGAATTATCACTGTTACACCAAGAAACTTGAGGCAAGTTGAAATCTCCCAACACAACGACAAAATGAATGATAACAAAATGT
>KK499820.1:475591-616001 GCA_000688715.1 Glossina pallidipes
AATAATTAATTTAAGATTTACTTTAAGTGTCATTTGAACTCGACTGTTGCTTGTTTTAGTTGAGTTTCCGTATAAGTGGAATAAATAAATAAATAAATTAGTAGGGAGTAGAAGGAGCTCTTCGTTTAAATGAATTTTAAGCAGCACAAATGCAATGCTTTATGCATAATTTTGCAAGAGTCGAAACGAAGCTCTAGACAACAGAGTTCTAGGGCCAATGATCTATTTTTCCAGTTGATCTTTCGAAAGTGGTCAAACTTGCAATTTTCCATATTAAAGACTTTGCTTGGGCAGCGCCAAAATTTACTTTCAGTCGAAGTTAAAATTTAATGTAAACGACTGTTGACTGCAATACAATGTTTTAAAATTTAAAACGTTCTGAAGAGAATTGGATTACGGAAAAAAAATTCTTTTGGCATAACTCAATTCATTTGAAATTTCGGAACCCAGTAGGGGAGATTCGTTAATGCCTGAGTCAAGAGTCTTACATATTTGCATTAAGTAAAATAAAGACAGTGTGGCTCTGAATTGGATTTAAAATACCTATCGGACGATACTTCGACTACAGTAAAAGTTTGAAGCGATCTATCTACGTTTAGTTCCATTAGTCTATTCTCTATTAATGAAATATTTGAGATTGAAAGTGGAAGTGTCCACCAGAGAAGGGTTCGTAAATAAACGTTCTTCGTGCGCAAACGTACCTATGACGAGAAAAGGTGTAATTTCGAAAATGTAGCAAATCTAATACTTCCCACAAATGCTTCCCATATTTGTATTGTACCTTCCTCTCCTGATCTTCCAGTCTTTCTAAGTCCATATAATACATTGGTTTGAGACGATGGATGTAAAAAATTTCCCACAAATCTACGATAATTATTTTAAGATCGTCACAGAAAAACCCTCTTCGCTTCGCGCTTAAACTAAAAGAAGAAAACCGAATACATTAAGAAAATTGTATGCCCGAACATGAACTTGAGTACAAAATTACTTAGGCTTACACGCTTAGAGCGCAATTTAACCCAGTATCTGTATTCAAAAATTGGGAGCAAGTTTATAATGGCAAGAGGACGAAAGGAACAAACGAAAATTGCTTATTGTCGTACAACACAGCAGTGCGCATCGACAATAAGCATGGGAGTGCAAGACAAGTCGACCCCAACTAGCCTTAGTATGGCAGCTCAAATTTGGCTCAATTTGACTTGAATATTAATTTGTGTTATTGCCTAAATATAACAGCGGCTATGCAAGCCCCTTGTAGAAGCCTTTTTTTATAATAAATATAGAATCAGATAGGGAAATAAGATTATGGACATTATTCGAGTTTTACATAAATTCCTAAGTGGGTTAAATATCTGATAATTAAGTCTACGTTGATTAAATTTCAAATACCGATACCCCCTCCATGGACTGATATCTGAAATAGACGTCCGTTTTGCAAGCGAAGGTAATGTCATTAATGGTCATTAATAATGCCATCTATTTTTATACCCATCGCCGAAAAATGAGGGGTACATTCATTTTGTCAAAACATTTGCAACGCCGAGAAGGAAGCATCAGAGACCCCACAAAGTATGTATATTTTTGATCGGCATCAAATTCTAAATCGTTTTAAGGATCTCCGGCTGTCCGTCTGTGTAATGTCATTCTCCTGGCCGCAAAAATGTAGCTATCGACTATAAATTCGGCAGAAACTTACAAGTTCTTGCACGCAGATTGTTATTGGAAATGGGCCAAATCGGTTGAAGGACACGCTCATAGCACCACGTAAGTTGAAAACATCTCTGTTTTTCAAAGGGTATGAAAAATTGGTTTTTTGCTCATTACCCATAAAGTATAGCAAATAAATGTACAAAAATTTGAAATTATAATCTATGGCCAAAAATCGACCACGCCTACTCAATATTATAGTGAATCAAAATTTGACTATTTTTTAATACCTTTATAACAAACAGAAAAAAGCTGCAAAAATCCCATAAAGTATACAAATTCTTGGCTCTTACAACCCCACATTCTCCCGTTTGCGAAAATGAAGATATCGCCTAAAAATTTGGAATTGACATAAAACTTTTCAAAAGCCACGCCCACATTCCTCTACGACAAAAACTTTTGTTTTGAAATATGGAGAAATCAACTGCGCCCGCCCCATACTATACAGCATGAGAATTTTGTTCTTCTACTTCTTTTGTCTCTTTTCGAGTAAGCGGTGGTGGGTATAAAAGATTCGTTCCCGGGCGAATTTAATTTCCTTTCTTGTTATGCGTTAGTAACATAACACGAGAACCCCGCCGCAGATTTCTTAATGCAAAGAGTAAGAATTGCGGCATTTCTTTTCCGTTTAAATAATTTTGTGAAAAAATTATATGAAAAAAATTGCTCAGTAAAAATTTCATATACTTTCGAGAGGACAAGTTTTTAAAATATTTTATATCTTTTCCATTTGTTCCCTTCCCTTTGAGATTCAAAAAGTTTCACAAAATGTGGACAACTATAAAACAGTTAATGCCGTAAATTTAGCAGATTTGCTGTTTTTGCTTGTGGGTTGATAACGTTTTCGCATTACAATATCTTTTTTCTACTTTCATGTACTTTTCTCTGTGGTTCGCATAGTTGAAAAACAGGGTCATTGTGTTTCTTCTTCTTTCTTTTTTTTATGCGTTTTTATCTGGGTAAAATAAACTCATTCGAATTATCTAAACCCACATACCAACAATTTAATGGTCCTGCCGTATGTGCCCTTGCTGCTATGTTTACACATGTTTTAGTCTATGCATAGTATATATATATGGTGTATAGTAAAGGGGAAGAAAAAATTGGAAAATTCCATGCGGAGAAAAGTTTAAAACTTGGCTTGAGTGGCGAAAAATTTTTAAATTACAATTTACATCATTTCGCAACAACTTTATATTCTTTATTGCTGCTTGGAAATATAAAATTCACTACAATTTTTAATGGAAATTGAAGACAGGCTTCTTGCAGTTAAAAGATTTGAAAGCAAATGGTGTTAATTAAATAATTAAATGCATTCGCGTTATAAAAAAACTAAAAATATTTCGTCTAATCGTTTTATCAGAGTTTAGCAGGACGTACGTTCATCTCTAGTAAATTGCCAAAAAAGAAGTAAAAACGCATAGTGTAGGAAGGCGGGGTACTCATACACCACTGTACCACTTTGCTGAATATGGATAATGGATGAAAACTCAACTCCCATATAAAGGGATGGTTTTCATGGGAACTTTTGCACGATTTTGTAAATTATACAAAAATTAATTTCACGTCAAGCATCTTACTGCTCTTACTAAAAATTATACTCTGTTGTGCCATAAAAATAAGTTTTTATGAGAATACTTATATGAAGAGTGGAATTTAAAAACTTACGGTCAAATGTCAGATTATTCTCAAGAACGATACATTCCTTCGCCGTATGAAGGCTTAGTTTCTATGGGCGGCGTTGTATTTAAACGGGTCTAACAAGTTCACCCATGCGATGCAAAATTTTCGTACTGGTTCAGTATGGTGAAATAATGTTAATTAGAATTCTGTCCACAAATGTTAAAAATTTCAAATTTTTTGCGAAAAGTCTTATTTAAAATAAGGCGTTATTTGGCGGCTAATCGGAGAACTGATCCCATTCAATCAATTTTCAATAGGGTTCATCATTACAGTAAAATACGTCCGCGGTGCGTTGATAGATAGATATTAGACCGATGGACGTATGGACAGGCGATGTTAAGTCGAAATTAACATAACAATAGACCCATCGGTATAAAAAAAAATACATTTATCCTAAGTCCTCCAAGTGTTACATAAAGCTGCACAGACCTAATACGCCCCGTACAACAAGTAGTGTACATTATAAATATGGGTAGTGGTCGGAATATTCGCTTGGCTATAACTCACTCTCCTAATAGCTATTGTTGTATACCTTGCCTTGAATTAAGTACACTTTGCTAGTCATTAAGCAGACTTAGCTATGTGCACTGTTTCATCCCGTTTGCCGTGGATTACCTTATATGTGTTTCGCGTGCGTGGGATACGTTCTCCATTATGCAGAATTAATTTGAATTTTTCGGGTCTTTTATGTGTGCACATAATGCATTATAATTTCAAAAGTGGTTTGAATTCCTTTGGTCTCAGCAGCGCTTCGTAGATGGAACTTCGGTCCATTCGATTTTTCACCGTTTATTCTTGCGGTATCCAGCCTTATGCGAACGGTTCAAAAGTACTTTTTTGATCAGTGCCGAGTTCCACTGTGAAGTCCTAAAAATTAATGTATCGGCCCTTGTTATAGACCTTGATTTCATCGCCGATTTTTCGCGAAGGTATGTAGTAGAGGCAAACCAGAAAATGTACGGAGTTAAATAATCCCTAAACGACAGAATTATATGACTTCTCTTTAAGTGTAAGGTGGTGTATTGTACTAGCGTGCCCATCTTGATCTATTCGAAGGCATTAGCTTTCTTATGCATAGGTGGGTATCGGCAGTACTACTGCTCACTTGAAAGAATAATGTCACTCCGTAAGGATAACTAAACGCAGATTAAGTTGTATTTGGCCATGTAATGGTAAATTTTTTTTTTGTTAACTTGTAAACAAAACCATAAAGATGCAATGGAGACATAAGGCTACAGCTGCAAGACTTTTTAGGCCTCTTAAAAACTAAACAGTATGGCTAATTAATTAGTATTTAGAAATACATATGTAGAGGGTTTACAATTTCGTGTATAGTTAGATATGATTGAAGAGGTTCGATTGATTCAAAATCATTAAAAGATTAGAAAGAGAGAGTGACTGGTCAGTGGCGGCAAGAAGGAGAAAATGTATCATTTTCATCGCAAAGAGGGCGTGTAGGAGAAATATTTTCATCAATATAATGCTGATGAGTAATTTCGAATTAGTTTTGACACATCAAAATGGTGAATTTTACAGCTCCTAGGGTAGTCACTAGAAGAAAATGTATTATGTTTCACAGTTCCCTACAACACGAAGTCTTGTTCCACAGAAATTGTCGCCTTTTGTTGTATATATCAAAATTCATGAGACCTTCATAACGTATGCTGGTAACGTGCAGTAGGCCTGAGAGAGCCGGTCGCAGTAATTTATATGCAAAATTATTGCCGGATCTATTAACATGACTAGGGATGCATAATAGAAGAATACTAGAAGGTTTGGATTAAGAAATGCTCGTGACATGAGCTGAGAGGTAGTAGACAGCGGAAAGTAAATCTGACCGCACTTTCTTTCTTGGTTAATGCAGTTAGTATGTCGATAATTCCTAACGAACACGTGAAGGAGTAAGAGGGAAGTTGGTATACAACAACAGGTTTATGCACAGTGACGATACTCTGCCTTAGTATCTGTTTTAGAAACGTCAGGACAAATAAATTTATAATCCTTTACGTTCTCCTGCTTTTTATTAAATTTCGATTGCAAGTCTACGACAGAAGCCATTTGCTACGGATATATAAAAAGTCATCCGGCTAGCGAGAAGCAGAAGTTTTTCTCTTTCATTAGCTTAATAGAGACATATCGTAGGTAGTAATTGTTATTAACGGAATTATAAAAATTAACTGGTGTTGGGGGTAAACTTCATATATGGAGATGCAATATTGAATCTCACTAAGTGTAGTGGATTTTAGAACGGAAATGAGTGGAAATGCGCTAGAATTGAATTTGGGACTAGAAAGACATCTAATTTTATTTAGCCCTTTAAATACGTATGCAATGAGTCGACCAAATGTACTAAGGATTTATATGTAGAGTCTTTTCTTATACTATTACTGCTTGAGGCTACATCACATTCACAATTGTGCTTTCGACAAATGTAGTATAAAGTATTTAGATTTACTAAAAGAGAAACTTATATCCGAATATTTGTACCAATTAGATACACTCGTTAGAACTTTGCGTGGGGTTCTTTAGAGCCAACTATAATAAAATCATTTCATTACGGATAAAAATTAATGTTTCTGTACATTGTTTTTTAATATCCAGTTTATTACATGCAATAAAAGTTAGAAGAAAAGATGGAAGGTCCATACAGCATCCTCTTTAAACACGGACACGGAATAGACTCAAAACGATTAGCAAGGACCCACTCTCGTTAGGTTAGAAACACAATTGAGAATTTTTAGTGCAGCTTTCCGTTCTTTCTTTAACGACTTCTCACCTTATCAAAAGCTTTTTCGAAGTATCTCGGAATGGTATAGAAATCTCTGCAGCTAAAGAACTTATAAATTAGAAACCAAAATTTAAAGCTACTCTGGCAAATGCTAAGAAAATCTTCTTTGGAACCCCCTTTTCCTTAGAAGCTTTTTTCTCAACTCGAAAAATTCACAAAAGTCCCTACGAAAATCCCACATTTTATGATTTAAGTTTCCATGACAACAAATGGATTTTCCAGGAAACCAAATTCCGAAGAAAGGGCAAGACAAATGCACAATCTTTGCTTCTTACCTGTCTCTTGGGGCGAAAAGATGGACAGGGATTAGCAAAACGTTTGGTGGAAAAAAGGATTAACGCAAAAATGTCACGATGAAGTTAGGTAATGGTAGATTGCTTGTAAAAAGATAGATAAGCAGAATATTTGCAAAAGGCAAAGTCATTCGAGTCAAGAGCGGAAGACAAGTATACATTGCAACGTGGTCAATGAGAGAGAATGAGATGGGACGATTGAATTCAGTTATATCCTAACTTAATTTGAATTGATATGCTGAAACTTCTGTTATAAGATCAGGGAATAGAGAAATGCAGGAACTTTACAAACTTTTTAAAAATAGAATGAAAAATATGATCTTCGTCGAATCGAAATGTTCTGCTTTTTAGACTAATTAAATTGAAATTTAATTCTAATATGGACAGATTTTGTGTTTGTGAGTTTCAAGTGTTGTTGGGAATGAGGTCTTTGCAAGGGGTTACAAGGCGGTTTGTTTGAGATAGAAGACAGTTGGAAATCGGTGTTCTAAAATTCAAGAAATCAATGCTCACAACAGACGTCGTCAGCTCTGTCAGTTCTACCTGTAATATTTATATTACCAGGATTATTGATAATGATGCAATAGACGCTGGAATTGTGATTAAGGCCGGAAAACTTTCTTGTGTTATACCATACGAAAGTAGTATGCACATATATATTATATACACTTATGTTTAATTACACAAGAGTGTAGAAATAGGAGCAGACGGGTGGTAAGTTGTTCACGGCTTTTTCGCTCACGACGCTTAATTTCTTTTCTAAGCGTCATTTTGGAATGTATTCAAGCATCGATTATAAGCTACTTTTAAGAAGCTGTAGTTGGTTGGTTGCAGAAACAAACTGCTGTCAAAAACTATAACGAAAACATGTGAATGAGAAGAAAGTGCTCGCATTTGACGTAACCTGCAAAGTACAATATCAAAATAGTTAACAAAAGGAACTTGAAAGTGAATGACCTAACGTTGACCTTGAGATAAATTAACATAAATAAAAATAGTAACAAAATCTACACATAAATAAATTTGAAATGTTGACGAGTGTCTTTCCTTTTTTAATTATTTCACTTAAATAAACCCAGCAACGATTTTGTTAGGTTTCAAGAATTTTCTTAAATTTCAGGGAAACAAAGTAAATAATATCTAAAATGCAACAAAGAGCATCAAAGTTTACATATTAAAAATATTGCAAATAAAACTTCACAGTAAAATAATTAAAATGAAATGTCAACAATTAAAAGAAAGAAAGCAGTCTTAAGGCAGATGCAACTCAAGTTTCGAAAACAATATAAAATAACTTTTCCTTTAAAAATCTAAAGATAAAGTTTATAAACAAGTAAAAAAATTTAGTAAAACTTTGCATTAAAAGAAAATCAAGAAAGGACCAAAAAATTGTAAACAAAATATTGGACTATGTTAAGCACATTTCCATGCATACCAATAAAACTCAAACAATTCAATTATCATTACTTGCAACGGAACCCGTTTTGTGATCATCAGACTCGAATAAGTTGACAGTTGACCAAAGTTAGCAACTTCAGAAGAATAATAATATCAACTGCAATTAAATTTAATATATTTTTTTCTCGAATATGTTTAACAACAAGCAATAAGTTTTCAAGTCACGTCAACGCTTCATACTGTAAACCAAAAAAAATAATTGTTTGCATTTTTAAGGCACCCGATATTATATAAAACGGATTTGCGCAACGCGAGAAATAGTGAAAAAGAGAAGGAGAATAAGAAGAATACGAAGAAGAAGAAGAAAAAAGAAAAATAAAGAAATTATAAAAGTGCTTAATGCTGCTGCACTTAAAACATTTGCATTCGCTACACATCCTGTTCTAAGGCTTATCCCTGTTTTGTGCATTTTTCAGTAGGCATCTCTCACTAAAAGCTGTTTCATGTGCTGTTGTACGTTTTTCGTTTTCCTTCTGCTTAACTCATTACTCCTTTCGGTAGTGCAGCAACGAAACCACCGACAAACATCGCTTCAAATACAACCAGAAGAGAAACCGCAACAGCGACCGAAATTAACGAAAAAACAATTAAATTCATGGTTTAACATTAACAACATTGTTGCCGTTGCCGTTATCGTAGTCGTTGCGCGAGTTGCAGGTGTTGTAGTTATGGTGGATCCATTAAAAATTTTTTGGGTTTTGACAAACAGCACCTATTTAGGTAAGTAATTCTTAACGGCACTGAAAAGCGAAAACAAAAAAAGCGTTTCTTGAAAAAAGTTTTTACTTTCATTTAAAGAATTAAAACAACTTAAGCAAGAAGCAGAGATTATTGACGATACACATCACTGTCGCGAAACTTTTATACATTTTTGATCGGTGAGAAATTTTAAAACGACCTATTCATAGGTATCTGCCAGGCTTTTGGCCTCGAAAAATTTTTAAAGTCTAAGAATTTGAAATTAAAGATTAAAGACATGTTGACGCCTTGATTCAAATCTGTCGTTGACCTTTGAAAAAAGAGTGATTTGCGTGCCCTGGTCTGGTCAGGCTGGCCGTTCGAAAACTCGGTAGCATACTAAATCACTTTCACAGCTTAATGTTTATCAATACTCTTAAGATTCAGCAGTGATTTGCTTACATTCGGTCTGCCTTCATTTCATTTATGATTACACGAGTGTCGTAGTCATATCCATGTGCGAAGCGATCTTCGATTTGCTCACATTTCTGTTAACTGTTTGTAAAGTTTGAAAAAATTCAAATTAAAAGTTGAATCTGTTCCGTGTACCACCCAAGACGGCTCAACTCAATCAACTTTTTCTTTTTTTTTTTTTTTATCTATGAACGGTAATAAAATTGTGATTGCAAGGCGGAGCTCATCCCAACGAAAGAATACAAAAGTAATGAGATGACTTCACTTCGAAATATGGAAGTGTTGCGGTTTCGCGTACTGTTCGCAAGGTTTGGTCAACGTCCTCTTATGAAGACTGTATGTCTTTCACATCCATCTGCTACCGCTGCTACCCGCTATTTGAGAATAGCATATGAAACACATATAAATATAAAATCATAAAACTCTCATTTCACTTTTTTGTTTTTTCCATTTTACTAACAAACAGTGAACATAGCAAGCTGTTAAACGATTTTTTAAAATTTCAATGCAAAACTTGAAAGGTTTTTTCGTATCCCTTTTTTCTTCATTCACAGTTGCAGTGTAGTTTGCGTAAACGCAATTCCGTCTTTTCGTATTCCTTATCCTAGCATGGGATATAGTCAGGTTTTCAACACATACAAGCAAGTTTCTGAGACTCCATAAAGTGTATATTTTCCTAATCAGTATCAAACATTGTCCGTCTGGCCATCTATTTGAACTGGCAGATATCCTATCCGAGACAACAATAAAAATATATTGGATTTCGGCCGAACCAATTGAAGGGCTCATCTATATTACCACATAAGCTGATAACAGGTCTGTTTTCAAGCGCGAAAGAAATGTTTTTTCTATTGACAAGCCTATGTTCACTCCCTTGAAAATCCTATGTGCGTAAACAAAATTTAGAAATATATATTTTTTTAAGCTTAAGCTTTTTAAGGTGGGTGTAAAAGACTCGGTCACATCGAACTATGAATTTCTCGCTTGTTTTGTGTACGAAACTATTTTTCACTAATAATTATTGTCTTACGAAAACGCAGTTGAAAATTTTCCTGTAAAAGTGAAAAACTAGCTAACATATGCATATAAACGCTACGAAAATAACTTGAAATTCTAAATACGTATAAATCAGAAAAGGAAGGCGACATAATGCAGAGCACATTTTTTTAGTTGTGCCATTACTGGCCACACATATAGCTTTGTACAAATGAGTTCACTTTTATATATCAATCTTTGATTGTAGAGAGACTACAACAAATTCATGAAACTACGTACAGTTATTAGAGTGCATTACCAGATTATGATTATTAATTATGAAAAAGAAAAAGAAACAATTGAAAGACTCAAAAGAAAACATGGAGAATGCAGCTTCGGTTGTATGCAGAGCACTTCAGTTCATTTGAAAGCAAGATATAACAAATTACTATATATAATACTTGTGTAAGAGTAACTTGACCTGAATATAAGTAATTTTCCTCTTATATGCTTAAAATATGACAGCAGACAGGTAAATAAAAGAAATTGTTCTACTGCCAAAGATAAAATCATTTCATAAAAATGTTTGATCTCTAAAGCACAAAGTGTCTCGATGACGGGTAAGGGTAAGGATTGGTGTTCGAGGATTCTTGTCTTTACAGGTAATACTATCTCTTGTAGCATAATATAATAATTTGTTTTACTTATTTTTTATCTTTGAAAAAATCCGCTGCTTCACGAACTTAGGATTATATTGAATCTTTCGGATTGCGGGAATTTTATTAAGCGCCTGTAACGCAAGCGAACGGTTACAAACATACAATGAAATCTGTATAAACACTGAAAACTTATAATAGAAAGAGCAACAAACAACCCCAGAGCTGATCATAAAACATTGTGCTGTCCGCACATATGTTAGTTTCTCTTCATCTTAATAAAATCAAAGAATATTCGTGGTTTCTTTGAATCGAATTTTTCAACTCTTGCCACTGGCTTTCGTTATATACGTGGGTACAAACATAAATGCATTTGATTGCAAAATGAAGCAAAAATTCCTAATACATCATATGATGTACGTATCGCATATCAAGTACGGTGTTTTAAATCCTGTTTTTATACGGATTGGCATCACCTTATAAGTAGTTGTAAAAAACGGATACGGAATCTCGATCGGGGTATAACACAGTGCATTTTTTGTTTATTAGACTACTTCAACAAAGGCACAATAATAGTATAACAAAAGCATATTGGAAAACATTACAGCCTTGATCGCCTGGCAGATAATGATGTGAAATATTTTAATGGAGAAAGATGAAATAAATTTGAGGCTGTTAGAAATTATATCTCTCTTCAGATTGCGTCATTTAATTTCTTTCATCAACCGGAAATGCCATGCAGCACTTGAGCGCCATCCGTTTTTATCGACCATTCCCCCTTAAAAAATGCGGAGTAGGTGCCAGAAGAACCAGTAATAAAATAGCAAACTGTCACAAGCTTAAATGGTTTTAAATGGACCTCTCGTGACAAGCGCCTTTTCCTTTGATGATGCGTTAATAAGAGAACTCAGAGCACTTGCTAATCTTTAGGAAGCTCTTAAGGAAAGTAGAGGAAAACTTGCCTTTTTTCCGAATTGTTTCATCACCTTGAGCAACATCTCATCGCACAAATTATAAACATGATCCATACACTTGATGTATTAGGTTGGCAAGGACAAAATTTGTAATTGAATAATATTGTCAACCTTAACAGTTGAGTAGGTGAGTAAATTAGAATCACGGATGCACAGTCAGTGTTTGTGGGTTCAAATGTCAAGTGCGGTAGACCTTGCTTTGATCATAGCTATAACTGAGTGTTTGCTCGATGAAAGCATAAAGCTTAGTGATTAGGCCTAAACGCACAAGGCTGCGGTCATCAACGTCTCCTTATCACGTGTCTTTCCCATCACTTCTTTCCAGCCATCGTCGTGTTATACGAATAAGAGACATTTCCTAAGTGATTGGTCATGTTGAAAATAAAAAACGATTTTTTGTCATTGACTCAATATTTTTTCTTTTTTTCCTTCGAAAGCTACACATCTCGTCTGTTTAAAGAGAATATTGTAACTTCTAAAAGCATTAAAAATTGTACCGAAAATGAAACGATCGGAATTCACACTATTCGCGCGAAATATTATTACGGTGGTATTACACAGTAGATGACATCAAATAGGTTCGCTACAGTTTGTACAGCTAGCTTTGATCCCGTATATGAGCCAAGTAGTTGGCCAGGATCAAAAATCAATAATGGCGAACAAAAAGTTTTCTTTGAGACTAACTTCCCGCAGAATGCTTACGCACTTATGCGTTGCGCGCTTATGCATATTTTGGTGCTAACCAATAAATAATTTCGACTCATTTAATTCAAATCGGTAAAGTTCTTCTACAAACTTCATCTTCGACGATCTGATATATTGATTGAGCCCATTTTTTAACATCCTTATTGCGAGCCGCGAAATTCCAGAAACTTTCCAGAAACAAATTTTCATATCGCATTCTTCACAATGACGTTTGGTGCGAAATGATTTGGCTTAATGGGTGACACCACTGTAGAAACTTCAAAAAAAGCGTAGTTTTGGCAATTCTTTCGAGATGGAAGGCAGATTAAAGAAAACCAATATTCGAAGAGGTTATTATGTATTAAAAAAGGAAAAAGCAATAATTTTTGAAAATATTAGAAAATAACAAGAGAGAAGCTTTTACCGCGAGCTGTCTTGAAGTTAAGCACGACTGAAAAAAAACTATTAATCCTGAATAATGCCTGGAGTTAGTTAAGTATACAACAAGTTTTTTAAAAATTGATTTTTGTGTGATTGACGTCTATTTGAATAAAAATGATGAACTTTTAACCAAAAAAAGTCATTAATATAAAGAGTTTAAATTACTTTATCGAAAACCCCCACTTGCCGTAAATGCCGATTTTAAAGATTTTGTAAAAAATTCGAATGAGAAAAAAACGTCGCAAATTGTTTAAAAATCGTGCTTCGAGCGAAGTGCTTTTAAAGTTTTGAAACACGTTGCTGAGATCTTATTTTATTACAATAAATTCCCGTCAAAGATTTTTGGTCCGAAAGTAAGCCTAGCCACCTATCAAAGAGAGAATCGCATGTTCTTTACCCTGTGGGTTGTGAAATGACCGAGAAGAGAAGAGGAAAATGTATGATACTATAGGCGAACTTATAACTCATATCAGAAATTGCATTGGAAAGTTTTAATTTCCTGGTAGAAGCACTCAATCAATTCAATCCAGTCGTTTCAATAAAGCTGCACTAATCTACATCTGTTTGGAAACTGTTCCAAAGCCCTCCTACCTCTTAATGTATTACAAGATGTAGCACGGACAACTCCCCAAGAGGAGCTCAACTCACGCGATGCAACTTTCGTTTCGGAGCGCTTGGGAAAGTAACTTTTAAAAAATTCCCAAAGCCATTTTCTGAAAGTACCTCTTAATGTATTACAAAATGTAGAACGGACAACTCCCCAAGAGAAGCTCAACTCATTGATGCAACCGTCCTTTTGCAGCGCTTGGGAAATTCAGTTTTAAAAAATTTCTTTTTCATTGCACATATTCCCGAAGGTTCAACGAATCTATTAAGCTAATAAAAAACAAAAAAAAAGTCCGCAAAATTTACATTGGTGTTACCGTTCAAATACCTTGTTGTGCTGTTTGTTTCTGCTGCGGTTTTCTCTCTTGCGTAAAAAAGAAATCCGGAAGCTTTTTTAATACTTTTTTTTTTAAATATTATTTGTTTTAATTAATTTTGCTCCACTCCATCAGCAAAAGAATGAAAGTAACGTCCATTAAATTCTCGTAACGAAAAAAAAAAAAGAAAAAAATGGGAGTAAATGTAAATAAAGACCGCAAACCGGATTTATGAAGTACGATAAGTATATATAAGGGAAATGGGAGTCATCATGAAATAACTGATAATTAAATTGAAAAATGCCTTTTTTTTTGTATTTTATTTAGCTGGAAATAAAAGCAAATGAATAAAAATTGAATAAAATACAAAATATTCCTTTGATGTTTCTCGTCCAATTTAATGCAATCTTAAACCCCCACGGCCACTTTGGTGCTACCACCAAAGAGTCGAACAACCAATTTATGCATGTGTAAACATTCTTAAAAATGTCTTTATTTTTATCACATACATTAATGACGAAAATTTTTATGCATCATTTTGTTTGGTTAATTGTTTGCGTCGTCTCATTAAAATCTTGAAACAATGACACGTAATTTTATATTAACCAGCACAAGCGCTTAAATAGTCAGACAGTTCGACGTGTCAATAGGGAAGCACTGATGAATGATGAACGGCAGGAAAATAAAAAACATCATCGCATAGACTCCGGGGTTAATAGCGAAAAAATAGGAGAGAAGGACGATAGGCAAACAGCAGGGTCCTGTAGAATATTAATTAAACATGAAAGCCTTTGCCTTACTTTAGAGCACGTTTCGCCTTAAATATTAAATGGCATAATTAAACCGACACAAATATAGAAAACTCTTCACATACACATTCATTCATCCACAAATAACCAAAAACACATGACCAATAGGAACGCAAAGTATTATAAAAATTAAAGCAAGAAATACAAAAAATGGTTAATTGTGACTGAGTGCAATGTAATAACTGCAAAATTCCATTAAAGGTTTTTCTTCCTTTCTTTTAAAGGAGCTAACACAAGATCTAGAAAAAGGAAAAATGCACTTGTGGCAAATTTAAAAAAGAGAAACGAGAACAACTTTACAGTTTTGGAGGTGCAATTGAATGAAAACAAGGACATAGTTACATTGGACGTGGACTGAATCCTCATTTGCTGTGGAGTTGCGCAAGAAGGAGTTCGTATTTGCGTGCTAGTCGTTACTTGTAGTTGATGTTTGCGGATAAGCTCAATTTGTGCGCAATGGACTTGGCCGGGGTTGTGAGGAAAAGAATTTGGGAACAATTTCTTTTAAGCCGAATGAGTTAAAAAGGCGATCGGAAATCAGACGCACCAACGGTCATGTCTGCATTCATGTTGTTGAAGAATATACATGTTCATTACTTATGCACTTCTGCATAAATCTCTCTCTCTCTCTCTCTCTCTCTCTCTGCAATTGGGGCATCACTTTCATTTATTGCGAACAATGGTTTTGCCTCTGATAATGACTTCGACTTTCTGTTCACAACACAAGCTGCATCACTTGTCCCAACAACGAGAAACTCTCCATAGAAAAGTCACAGATTTAACGAGATATTGAAGATTTTATTTCTCCGACTACCATGGAAATCCGAAATCCGCATGTTTTCAACAAGTCTGTGCTGATTATTTATTGACCAAAAAGGGTCCTAGGGATTGAAAATCTATTAAGAGAGAGAATTGAATTAGCTCTTTAGCAAATGTTGGTTAATCCAAATGCGGGAAGGGCTTTGATACGTTTACATTAGTGCCCAGGAATATGTACTCTGAACATTCAGGAACCATGTGGATCAAAAAGCTGCCCGTTCTTTTACGGCTATCTGCGGAGAATACCTCTTTCTTGACTGCTGACAAAGGCCCGCTTTGAGTGCTGACTGGCGACGCCATTAAGTAATGGGATACACTAGATTAATTGCTAAAGGATTTTCCTCATCATTGAAGGCGCCGTGGATCGCCTCTTATTTGACCCGTATGTTACCGGATGCCATGGAATTAAGCAATACATCTGTTTGCGGCCGTGTAGGTAACTGCTGTCTAACTGTAACTACTGTAAGCTGTAACTACTAGTCAAACAAGTCTCTAAGTCGGCGCTTTTATCCTAACAGCTGTGTTTATTATCCACTGCTGTTTGAGTATTTCATAGTTGTTGTACACTTTTCATTCATAGTGCTTTGAGCGATTGTGTTCCCTTTGTCAACTTTAATGCAGTTTACCGCACACTTCACTTGCTGGTAACGTGTCCACTCGATCCGCAGTTTTGGTATAAATGTTTGTTGTAAAAACGTATCGTCGCTGGAAAAGGGAAAATTTATGGAAAATATTAAAGGACTCATGAAAAAGAAGCTAGAACAAGACAAAGAAAAATTTGGCTAATAAAAAAAATATTTAGATAAAAAAAATCAACAAATATTTATATGAGAGACTTGCCATGACGCAGTTTAGGGGAACTATTAACATTGCCGGCAAAGCCGAATATCCCTATTATTTGTGGATGTCAGTTGGACGAAGTGGGGGAAATAACCACCGTGCAACACTGCCAGCAACGAACGAGAAATGATATCGGGAGTTTTTTTGCCACGAAGAAATGGTGCTCCATATACCAAAATTGGAAAATAGCGGAAATATTCGAATGATGACTTATTCCAGCGGTGATTGCATTTTTATAATTACATGCGAATAGGATTGCTTTTGTGGATAGCCTTTCGCACCTAATACATGTAAAACTGTTCATTGGGTAATGCATTGAACAGGGCAAGCCTTAACATTTTTTTATAAACTCCTTCCAACTTTCCTGAAAACTGCTGTTTATTCACACAGCTAGTATATGAAATGTTGCTACATTGGACAACTATTAGGCGGCAAGTGAACAATAGTCGATTTTGTGGGTGCTTTAAGAGGAACCAAATCCAACAACAGTCTTGTGCGCTCTCGAAGCACTTCCCAAAAACTGATCATGAAGTAACGATCGCTTTTGAGCAACGTAAAACGGTCAATTTTTGATATATGTATATATAGTTTGCCGTAAATCTTTGGTGGAATAAGGAAAATATACAAACGCCGTGAGACCATTCTTCAGCGAGACTATGCAAGCTCTCACAAATCTCTTCTGTAACGATCGACTATTTAAACCGTAAGCAAATCGGAAAAATGATTCATCCGCCGTATAGTCCTGCTTTGGAGTCCATTCTTTTCTTTCGAGAACTTCAAGAGGAAATTGCGGGGACAATGATTTTCGTCGGCACAGGAAACCGTCAGTACCGAAAGCCATCGTTTGTAGCTTTCTCAAGCAGAATGAAAAATATGCTATGACAAATGCTGCGAGAGTATGCAAAATTGTGTGTATAGATCATAGAGGAGAAAATTTTGAAAAAAAATAAAAAAATTATTGTTTTTTTTATTATTCGGTTTAAAATATAAATAGCGTACCAAGAACCTAACTGAAATTGCAAGAGATAGCTGACATTGTAGCGATATCTAAAAACAGTAGTGTAGTTATTATTTTGCATCAAACTCTATGCACGAGAAGGCAGTGTTAAAAGCAGATACCGGGTCTATACTCGGTGGTTGCAATGGCAAAATTACTTGAATTGCAAATCTCAAAAGGATGTTCGCTGGCCGTAATCGTGGGCAATGAAAGCCTATTTTAAGGGTGGGTTTCAGGTCTCCGTGATGGTGAGTAAAGTGGAATTTTGCAAACAAAACTTTCCTTTCGTACGCTGTACTATTAAACTAAATGTGAAAAGGGAAACCCTTAACTTGGACTAAGTCTTGGTCGTTTTTTATTACTTTATTCTATTTGTTTTAATAAAATTGCACAAGAACTCATTTTTACGCGCTTCAAGAAAAGAGGCACAAGCAATGGCTTGTCATCGGCAAGAGTATGTTGCGGGGACCAAATTCAACCCTATATTTAATGCCATAAAGTAAACTTTCTAACATTTGAAGCCGTCGTATAAGAAGAAGGGAAAAATGTTCGCTCTCGGCGAGTATTCCCGACGGCATCGAGTCTGTCGTTCCACCTATTAATGATGATAAGAAATATCTTTGTATTGTACGCAAAGTTTTAAAATCGAAATCTTGTTTTTTTATTTGATGTCTTATGTAGAAATCACATCTTTCGGATGCCTACTGCGTTCAACATTGTTCGATTGAGTCTGAAGTTAGCAAACCGTCGCTTGATTGTTGTTTTAATTTTGAAAAATTTCATAACAGATTTCAGACCAATACTGGGTTTGAACGACTATTTTTACTATCAAAAAACCATATTTAATCAGCACACTTGCATAGCTTGTGCATAATCGAGGTGACGTGAAATCTTGACAGACGTCGTTTTGTGGCTTACGCTTCGTAAAAATAATACGGACTTTTTCTTTTGTGCCAGTCTTGACAATTATTAACCCATGTGTTGTAACCACAACAACGACAGTCGGCGGTAATAATTTCTGCATTTTTCATCTAAAAACTAATTCCTCCGAACAGTAGAATATAGCAGATAATCACCTTAAACCAAAAAAACTGTTTCGTTATGTACTCTTGTCCGCGTTTATATGTGTACTCAAAGGCATTTGTTACTTATTTTCATGTTTCAAATCCAATAAACTGACTTCATCCCTTATGAATACGAAATATTAAGTTTTTCCAGAAATTGCAACACTCCCGAAAGGCGCTTTTGTAGCTTCAAGTTAAGTTTAAGTAAGAAAATAACAATAAGTTTAAGTCGCACGTTGACTTAACCCAAACTTTTCGCATAAAATATGTAAGGACGAGGAAAACGAACGGTTAGAAGAAAACTACATTAAATCTCTTCTAAGTAGTTTTTTTTTTTAACAAATATTGCAAGAGAAGATGCAACCAACCACTTACGGCAGTCGCTTAGTTACTATTGTTTATGCGCTCATATATAAAAACAACTTTTACAATTTCGACATTAAGGAATACAATAACACTTAAAGAAAACAATTAATATTCTGTTGAAAGTTTACTCATGAAAAAGGAGCAACAAATGAACGAAATGTCTTACGCTGATCATGATGACATGCGAAGAAAACCTTAGCGTTACTTAAAAGGCGGAAAAGTTTGTTTCCTTCGCCTCACAATGCGATATAATAACAATTTAAAAACATCGTAGTCGGTCTGGGTCGACTTCGTCTAATGTAATTCTCCAGATACACATTTCATTATAAAATAGCAAAAATTATTCCTACGCGTAGAAACAGATTTACGTTCAAACTTATCGCAGAGGGTAAGCTTGTCCAAACACTATCCTGCATTAAATTTCACCACAAAAGACTAAAAACTAAACTTTGTTGGTATATTTTTATGTAAGACGCTCCTTGTGCGATGTGGGTCAAGAGATGGCTCCATCGTGGCGAATACATTTAGTGTGGTAAAATAAGGTCTTTCACCAAAATAGGGCGTTATAAGGGGACTGCCCACAAAAGTGGATTTGTCTTTCATTTCTGCAGGAGATTTCTTCAAAATATCGTGAGAATTGCGATCCGTAAATTTAGCATAAAATACTATATGCATATATCCGTACAAATACACACACACGTCGAAACCTATTTACATCGATGTATTTGTTGTGCATGGCAAAATTTTCAAATGTCGGTAACTGCGGAAAACATTACACAGAGTCTTTAAATTTAAAATCTATTGTAGGTTTTAAAAATAAAATTCTTTATGCGAAGCAATTTCTGTGATACTATGAACTGTCACTCAGTATTATGCACACACGAAGTATTAAGTGTCTTTCACATTTTTTTGGCCACAGTAAAGTGCTTTTGGAGACTGTTTTATGTCAGTTTGTATACATTTTTCAATTCTTTACTGCAGATGACTGAGAAAATTTTGTTTAATATATATATATATATAAATTTTGTTTAATATATATTATATATATATATATATATATATATATACATATGTATTGATTTAGCTAAAAAGCACGTTAAATTATCAGGTAATCGAAAATTTAAAAAATCATTTAATTTATATGAATATCCATAAGGGTTTGAAACTAGCAAAACATATCTATTGGATGATATTTTCAAAATTTAGATATAAACCTTAATAATAGCTTTCCTTATTTAAAACTACATCTTCAACATGTCAAATCCACAAGAAACTCTGCTGGATTTGTTAAGTAGAATAGACACTAATTTGTGTTTGTACGTCGTATAGGCGGTCAAGATGGCTGCGACAAGACCAATTGGTCTCTTAACTTAATCTAATCTAAAGTGCTCCGTAGTAGAACATCTATATGTCGTCGACAGATAGTTGATCATCTAATAAAGAGCCCGCTCATCTTTAATCGGCTTTCGCTCGTCAAATAACAACTTGGATAACTACTTTGGCGAGACCTTTCAGAGTTCGGGATGAATCTTAATTTCGTCTTGTCCGTATCTTGGTGAACTATCGAGACCAGCCGATTATAACAAAACCGATCTCTCAGGCACTGATTGACTGCTTTTAATAATTTGGGATAAAATTTTATTCTTCATTCTTTACGTCGCGGGTTTCTGTACCACCCTCTTTTAAGTGGAGCAGTACTGAATATTAACACGAATATTATTAGGAACTATGAAATGAATTTTTCTGTTCAACAAAGACGTTCACCTGCAAAGTCATGGCTAAAAACGCAAACGAAGAAAAGCCAGCAACAGCCGTCGTTTAGTTGAAGCTTTTTCCGCTCGAGCGCTGCTCATTTTCTTATCATGCGATCTGCGTTATAAAGTAAAATCTCCTATAGCATATAAGTACAACGCGGCGGAAAAATTGCGAATGTGTTCGTATAACATGGTAGAAGGGACTCGCATAACACGATAAAAGAATGTGGCAGATATTACGGTTTGACTATATCTTGGTTCCAATAATTAATATAGTGACCAAGTCCATAAAAAAAAGGTAGAATATATGCACTGATAAATTTTCACACATTTCGTGTGAAATGACATTTATTCTTGAGCAGTGGAAAGAGTCCTTTTCAATTCCCCTGCACAAAAACGGTTCTAAGAAAAATGTCAAAAATTATAGATTGATTGCTAAACTGGTGGCCCTACCTGCACCCAAGGAGCTCCTTTTACCGCCATTGATGTCTGTTTTAGCTGTAGGGCAACTATGACGAACCAGCTGGAGCTTGTTTGCGATGTATATAATGGGTTTTCCGTGGGTTAGCAAACTGATGTTGTTCACACTGACTTTTCGAAGACGTTTCATAAATTGTAAGGCAAAGGTTTACCTACTAATTTAGTTGCGTTAAACGCATCTTATCTAACCGGTCGTACATAATGTGTGTTGTTTAGTTCCTTTATATCACGGTGCATACAAATCATATGTAGGGTTCTGCAGGGTAGCCATTTGGAGGGCAAGTACTCCTTAATTTATTTTTTAATGATTTACTCTTTTCTTACTTATTCAGTTGTGGGAGGAGTGCAAGCGTCTGCGTCTGGCTTTTCCGAACTTAATGCTTGGTGTAAATTTAATAATATGTCGCGTAACTTGACTAAATGCAAACAATTAACGTTTTGTAGGGGAGTTCAGTTAGCTATGGACTAGTATATTGACACCCAAAATTGATATATCGTAATAAACATACTAGTATATGGTTTGCATCTGTGGCATTGCGGAAGTGGTAAATTAAATCAAGCTTGGTGTACATTTACTGGATAGCTAGTATAACTAGAATTTTAGTGTTCTCTTATTCGTTATTGAACTGCTTTCATTAATATTTTTTTTTTTTTTCATTCTGTGCTAGTTGTATACTAAATATTGTAACTGATTATATTCTGTTTGAATAACAATAATAATAATTATCTTTCAATAGCCATCAAAATTGTGTGTGTATACGTATCGAAGCTACTTGTACGACACAAATTTATGGAAAACGGACCTAATCGTCATGTTGTAAGAGCAAAAAAGTTTTCCTCGCATGAAGTTAGGCCAGCATGCGTCGCCCCATTTTCCTCTTTGCTAATCTGTATTCAGACCGGTTCTTGACTCAGCCTAAGTATGTTGCGCGGAAGATATGTAATATATGGTGTATGGTGGAAAATGTATACACTTTCTGTCGATATGGGAAGATAAATAAAATAATTTGATAATTAGAATATGTAGGCAGATCAATAACAAAATTCAAATCACGTTTCTAAAAAACGCAAAAAATAAAGAGAGGTTGTGTTTTCATGCGCTGCTATCACTCCCTCATTAACTGCATTTCCTTTTTCATCAATTGAAATTCCTTTTTAGCAAGTTCGTCCGCTTGTTTCCCGTTGACTTTGCCTTCTGCAGGTGGTTCCACGCTTCGTTGACTACCATCGGAAACTTCAAAACTCGCTTTACTATTGTTTTCTTTGAACCCTTCCTTTCCGGCGATAGTCAGTGTCATAGATATTTTTCATTTCTTTTGTTAACTCCGAGTTCCCTTTTATCCACTTTATTCTTATCTTGTGAACTGACAAAATTTGTATTTGGAAAGCGTGTTTTTATCTAATTAAAGAAGGCTGTCGCACAACGGTTCATTTTATAAATCTTATGCCAATTTCGATACTTTGGGGTAAAACATAATTTCGCAATCCGCTTGAGTGGCCGAGTAGGCAAGGGTCTCGACAATCAATTCAATAATCGTGGGTTCATATCCCAAATCCGGTAGAGTTTTTAATAAAGCCACAAGCCTTAGATGCTAGTGCTTTAAGACTTTAGTCTTAGAATTTATAACAATAACAATTTGGCAAAGTCGTTTTTCTAGTAAAGGCATAAATTTCAAAATATCTGGGCTAAATTATCGGGCAATTTCCACTCTATATTGCCTAGCACTTTAGTCCTTGAGAAATGCGAAAATGAAAGCAGGGCAAAAATAATCTATTCCCTTTCTACTCTATCCCTTTATCCCGTGTTTCTCACACAAGACATAAAACCAGACCCGTTCAAGAAACGATATTTTATTAGCAAATGTTCTTAAAGCTTAAATGGTAAATATTCTCTAGAGCCAAGCAAAATTTTATCACTCATTTTTAATACAATTTACAAAAAGAAAAAGAAAAATGAACCATTTTTTTTTTATTACTCCTTCAACTGTGCAATACAACAAGAATTTGTGCTCGTGTATTTCATATTATAATGGATTATATCATCACATTATTTGGCGGAGCAAAAAAGAGATTATTTATACAGAAAAAAAAAAAATAATTTAACGATAATAATAAATATTAACAATACTAACAAACAAAGACAACAATAATGAGCAGAAAAATAACTAATGATTAATTTGTGTAGAGAAATTGGATTATGATGAAATAAAAAAAATAATAAATAAATAATTACACAGTTAAACAGTAGGAGCACTAACGTCCGCTTTTCTTGATATATTTTGTTATTTAAGGAAACCACTATCGAACAATTTGCTCATAATATTTGAAAAATTCTGACTTACACCTGCTTTCAATGCTTAATGATATTTCATCTGGAAGACGATGCCAGAGATATATGCTGTTAATGTAAAATTACTGGTTAGATACATCCTCCACAGGACCTTACAATTCCAATTCTGTTACATGCAATGTCGATGTTTGCAAGTAGGAATTTATTATGTGTATAACAATACGTTACGTTAACAAGTTTTATAGGTTATACCACTAGTCCTTATAAACTAAATTCCGCGACAGATTATTTCATTACCTGAATATGAAAAATGACTGAACCCTCATCTCGGTCCTCCATTATATCCCACTAACCCTGGAAAAGTTAGGCTCAACACATTCGCGAGAGCTCGCCACGGCCGACTTTAGCACACAATAAAACACCGTCTTTGTGGCTGCCTAAACTTTTTCTCTACGTGAAGAATGGCTTTCGGAACAATTAACAAAGTCAAACGGAACATAATGTCAAATTAATGTATTATTTCCGAGAGTAGCCGAGTAGGTAAGAACCGCAACTCTCTAATAAGTCCGTATATTCGCGGGTTCAGGTCTCTGAGGCTTAGTAGAGTTTGCTTTGGTAGTAGTTATAGTGAGTGTTCAGTCCGTAAACGCATAACACTTACCTTTTATGTACACAGGCCCACTAGGGTGTGGCCACCTCCTTATATCATTCTCCCTTCTCACTTCTTCTTCGTTCTGGCCGTAACCATGCTACAGGGGACATCCTCCGAGAGATTGGCGATTAAAACAAAATACATTTATACACATATGCTCATAAATTGTTACGAAAATGTCATTTTTCACGGTTTGAGTTTTGATGAAAATTAGTCGGCTTTCTAAGAAACTAAATTCTAAAGAAGGGCAAAACCAAATACGTATTAACGGCGCGTTACCTGTGTCATGCAGCTGGCGACTAGCGAAAAAACTAACAACAATTGGCAGAAATTTAGCGGAAAACGGATTCGCAAGTTAACGGAATGCAAATGTCCCGAGGAATTTAAGCACGGTCGAAAAGTGAGTCGTAAGAGTCAAGCCAAGAGGGTTGAGTTCCAATATTCGTAATTACGTTGCAGTATGTATATAGTGTTGCTAGTAAGCATTTTTTTCCTTTTAGTCCAAGAATTTACTTCACTAGTCTAACTAAGGCTACTTATAACCTGAAGAAGCACCTTGTGGTACTTGTGAAAATGCCACAGTACTACAATTTGTAACGTATTTGAATGCACTTGTTCAACACTAGGCGATAAACTACGTAATAACAAGGAGCACAGAGTTTCATTACCCAAATACTTGATATTACCCAAGACTAATCTATGTAACATAATGCGGTGTTCAAATTAAGGCGATATGTATCCGTCCCGTAGGTTTGGCACTTATGTGTTCATTAAGGGCCTTATTACACGCTGTTCAAAGGGGATGTAGTAAAGTACAGCTTTTTAATACAGGGTACAATTTTTTTGCCAAGGGAATGCTTTTTAACGCGCGTCGACCTTTTCGGAATTCTCATTGCTGCGACACTACAGACAAAAAACTCGAAACAAATAATTTTGATTTAATGCAACGAAGAAATGGCAAAGCAAAACAGGTACATGCTATGAAAAAATAGAGAGCTAAAACTCAAAAAATTCAAAAACATGTTAAAAATGGTTTTGCTGCTTGCTTGGCACAGTAAAAATTTGTTTTGTCGCTCACCAAGCCTAGGAAAATTTGAACCTATGGAGGTAGCAAATTAGAAGCGCCTTCAATTATGAAATCGGGGAAGTTACCTGCATTTTCGAAATTTTTAGATCCAAAACTGACAGAGCCGTTTTTCGTCTCTTGCGTGATACTGCTCAGCTAACAAACGAATATATAAAACATGGAATACCGAACATAAGTTGAGCTAAGCATAGCGTAGTTTTTCTATAATCTTCACTTAATTGCACGACGCAATTTCCTAGGTCTCTACACAAAAATTCAAAGAAGTTTCGTAACACTGTCGTATTAAAACCGCAGCTATTTAATGAAAGCTTCTTCTCAAACTTTCGTACGAAAACCACGTTAAAGCCGAGCTCGATTTATGGCTCTCTAGAGATGAAAACAGCATGGCACTTGTAATGTCATTGGTGTGTGAATAAAAGTATAAATAATCATGTAAGCAACGCAATCATCCAAATAAATTATAAAACTAAAACAGTTTAAATGCCACGACTGAATACTTGTGGTGAGTGCAAAAGAGATATTCCTTCATTACCCTTCAGTTGCTGCCGTCAAAATTGCGACAAGTTTTTTTGTTAATATCTTTTTGATAACGCCCTTTGATTTTGCGGCAGCAGAAAAGAGAATCATCGAAAATAATTCTTTGCTCTTCTCAGCCCTTTGGAAATGCCCTTAAATTCATTAATTGTATCGAAAAAGTGCATTTCGCAATAACATTTTACTTGAGCTTGCCTTTGAATGTGCTGAACCGATTCGGCAGTCAGCAAGATCGTATACATTGTTGACAGCAGCAAACTCGCTACTCGATAAATGAAGCACCCGTCGATTGCTGACTTGACCGCAGAGCATAAGATTTGAAAATAGTTTTAAGTGGATGGCTGGCGAGATCTGGCGAACGGACATTTCCTATCTTTCTTATGTACGCCTGAACATTTAGGAAAAGGGATTGCAACGGAGACAGATTTTTGATTTTTCATAGCAAATTTCAAGTTTATTTCGTCGAGTTTTATTTCTGAACTCCATACACAAATGCAATATTTACTCTGAAAAACGAAAACTGCTTAAAAACGACGTTTTCTGCTAATATAATTTAGAAAATATTTCATTTAGAAAGTGTATCATGCGTACGGGATAATGATTATAATAACAATGATGATGATGATGATACCCGACAGCCATATATATTCTTGTAATAGACTGTAGCCCTATTATTGCTTCTAAATTATTTCCCAGATTAAAATGAAAATATTTTTGAAAAATATTTTGTTTCACCAAAAATGGCAAATTTACACTTTCCAGGTTTGTGGCAATGTGTGTGAAATGTGAATTAAAGTGTAGTAATACGAGCTGCATATTTATTTTCATTGCATTTCGCTTGAATTCATCGCTGATTGTTGTAAATTTTACTTTAGGTATCCTCTCCCTTTTGCTTATATATATTAATGAAAATTGTGCATATTTTCCACTCGCTTGTTAGTGTTACATGCGTTTACGTGCGGTTCGAGTTATCCTACCGGTAAAAAATGCATTGTTTTTCCCCAGTTTGTAAAATGGCTTGTCAACATCCTTTTTAAGTGGTATTCAGGCGAAATTTCCCCCAATGTCCTAAAGAAAATAAAAAACCCGTCTTATGTTTTTAAACCATGCAAATACTTATTCATTACAGATACGGGAGATTTTTGTTATACTCTTTTATTCTTATTCTGTTTCTGGTTTTTTTGTTTTTCTTTTTCTTTTTGTTATATATATACACAAAAGAAGAATATGAAAACATTAATAAAAATTCAGATGAGAAGCAAGGCTTGACCATCCCTCAGCAAACGTATATTGCTGCACCACGAAAGCTATTAAATTGTATGACAGTGGGATTGTGCTAAATATGTCCGTTTTTATTACATTATATATAAAAGTACGTGTATTTTTTTTATTGTTCGCTGCTTTTTTTCATTCGTAGATTTCGTGTCAGCAATATACCGATTTTTTATATTTTTTTTTTTGTGGTTTTTCCTTATGCCCTCACAGTCTCTTACTCACCTTAGTTGTTATTTTTTGGCGCCTTTTCTCCGCAGTTGTGGCCCGATAAAATATCAGTGGCTTTTCGTATGACTTATTGAAGTATTCAAGTAAAATTCAGTTAACAAAATGAACAAAAATAATTCTCTTATATTATATTATTTGGGATGAATTTTCTCCTTATAAAGGGAAAGTTAAATTTTACAGTAATTTTTATCAATTACCAACTTATTGCGTACAAGTCTCCTATCACTGGCATTTGCTTAATTTCGAAACTGAACTGTTACTTTTTCAATCAAAGGTGACTTAGACTGGCCATGAATAATGCAAGACTTGGCTGTAAAATAGAAGTGCTTTTAAAAAAGCTACTGTGTATAATACTGCTTTACATCGTTTGTAAAAATGTGCGTCTCTCATTTACGAGTACCAGGACCAGATCTAATCTCGCATATGCAGCACGGTACTAAGAAAGCCCACAAAATCTGCAATGTAATTCATATTAATTCCGCAGTGAATATCTCATGAAGAATGAGACAATAGAGGGCATCGTTCTGAACACTCGTACTACAAAAGCATTAAATTAAGAATGTATTCATGGCTATCTAGCGATGGTTTTAAATCACGCCCTATGATGTAAAAGGAAAATCTCTCAAAGAACCACAGGCTATATAAAGTTCTGAAAAAATTTTGTACCCAAGTTACAATCTGTTAAGGTCCACGTGATTTTTGAAAGCTAATGGCAATACATAACCTTACCATAAAGAAGTTTAGAGTGGCAATTGTACCAATTGTATACACTTTCTTCCTGATAGCAGCGAAATCATTCCTCAAATTTTCCTTTAGACCTATTAAATGTTTCCTATCTACTTGTAAGGCTACTCCTTCTCTAAAAAGGTCACGAGAAATTCTAACAACCTGGAAGCACTATTTTCCTTACCACTTAAAATGTCCGTAAAGAGAAAGAGACCGAACTTAATTAGTAAACATCGCTTTAAACACGCAGACTACCTAATTTGATCCATATTTCTCCACAAAGACTGACACCATTGCTATATCCCCCACAACCAGGTCACGAGCAACAAGAGGAAAAAAAATCTGAAGCGCGAAATCGACATTGATTTTTAGCAACCAACGGTAATGTTCTTATCTTAAGTAAGAAAAGCACCTTCAACTATGTATGTATATTAACAGACCTTTTAGCTTCCATTTTTACGTCACACACACACATGATTAGTTATGCGCTTTGAAAGCCATGCAGCCAGTTTCGGTTATTAAATTAAATGTTTTCAAATATAAAAAACTATTTTCATCTGTTAGCCAAAAAGTCTATAACGCAACACACATATGTGCGGGCGAAGTTGCGAGAATAAAATATTTACAAAAGTGGGGAAAGAAAATCCAATGTTTAAAAAAAAGGTATGAAAAGAAAATTTTCCAGAAATATCTTGTGTGTACATTAGAATAGTAAATGGAAAGCAATAAAATTTGTAAACATTTGGTGTACATTGCAACTAAGAGTGAGACGAAGTTCTTGCTTTACGACGATCAAAAGAATAAAGCGTGTAATATAAAAAAGATTTCGGTACAGAGTTTTCGTACTGGCAGGGAAACGCATGTATCGCACACAGGTACGGAAAAATTTCATTTTTCGCAAACGTATTTACAGCTCAGAGGTTTAAAGGCAAATATGCAAACATGTTTGCTTATAACTTTTCCATGAACACACTTTTCAATGCACATACAAAGAAAAGTTTCTTTCAATGTTTACCTTCAAATTATTTTAAAAAAATATATGAAAATTTTTGATTCATCAGAGAAGAGAAAATTTTGATTGAAATTGTTTTTTATCATCTTTTCTTTGCAGTTACAAAATTTGTACGCATTGGTATAGCCGATAAAAATGATACACCGCCTTATTTCGATAAATTTCTATACGAGACTGAAATTGATGAAAGCGCTGACCTACAGACGACAGTACTCACAGTTAATGCCAAAAATCACAATGAGAGTAAGTAGAATTTCTAAACTTTCTTTTTAAAATCTTTATTTAAAAAATATTTTCTTCAAAAATATGTATATGTATATGTACGCACATTAAATCATATAAATTATTTGTTTTAAAATGCTCTCCATGCGTAATACTTGACTTGTGCCCTAATAACTGAAGTAAAAGTTTCTATATGAGGTCCGTAATGGAGTTTACGCAGAGAATGATTTCATTTCTTTCGCAACCCTTTTCAGTTTAAAGTATACGCAAGTCTTTAAACGGTTCATTTCGGTCTACAAACATGAGGGTTTTGCCACACTTCCTGGTGACTAACAAACAATATAGAAAAATGAAAGTTTGAAATAAAACATTAGTGATCATAAATGAAATGAAAAATATTGGCTGCATCATCATATCATATCTACTTGCCTGGCTCTATAATTACAGCCGTGAGATAAATGCTTCCTTGTCGATATTGTTTTCTCTTCTATTGTCTGTCACGGATATACATATATATATATATACTTTCATTTTTATACCAACCGCGGGTAAACGGTTAACCAGAATGAAGCTTCAGAGACCCCATAAAGTATATTTGTATATATTGTCAATTGATTTAAGGATGTCCGTCTGTCTCTCTAAAGTCTACAGCAGACATTTTTATGGTCGCATTAATCAAGCTGTCCGGCTCAAATTTGGCAAAAACATTAAAAGTTCTTGTACTCAGATACTGAAAATGGTTCAAATCGATCAGAGGACGCACCCACAAAATATTGTTGCCTGAGACCACCACTGTTTTCAAAAAAAAGGTTTTTTCCCTGGTTACTTATAGACCACAACGTATACGACGACAAAATTTTCCACCCGTATTCCATGGAGGATGTTATACAATACCTTACAATAGAAAGTGGAAAAGGACACATCATTGTCGAAACATCTGCACCATTAAAAAAGGTGGTTTTAGAGACCTTGCAAGCTATATATGTTCTTGTCCAGAATCAAATAAGGAATCCACCTGGCCAGGTCTGCCCTTCTGTTTCTCAGCCTCTGTGGGTTTATGTGGTCAACCTTTTCCCGATTGCAAAAGTTAAGCTACCGACTTCAAATTTGGCAAAAGCGTTGAAAGTTATTACAGCCAGGCTTATATAGAAAATCGGCGAAATCAGTCGTAGGACACGCCCACAGTTCAACTTACAATAGGGGCACCTACGTTTTTGCAAGCGAAAAACAACATTTTGCACTCACCGTTTATATCGCAAAATGGATATAGCGGTAAAACCTAGTCAACAGTGCAAAAATATAAAAGCTTTGGCTGCAGTCGAGAAAATTATTTTACTCACATGTTTTCTTTTGCGAATTTGTGAAAAATGGAGAAATACAGTCCCTTCTTATGTTTCGGTAAACTAGATCCCAAGGTATTTTTACTGGAATTGAGATTTGCTGTTGATTTGCTCAGCTCTACGTTGTTAATGAAAAATTTGACACATGCGAGTAACATTGGTCAAGAAATAAAGCCACATGTGACGCCCCAAATTTCATCCTAAACGTTAATTGATGCTAAATTTGTTATCTTCAACATTTTTCTAACGCTAATCCGCTGATCTCCAGGCGTAATCATTTCCTTCCTACAGAACACATTCGATAATATCTTATATCCAAGGAGGTTTGGAACGAAACCAAAATAGTTGCACGATCTAAAATATTTAAATGCTTTCCTTATCAAGGAATTATTATTTAGGAGGACGCCTCCCAACGCGTAATTAGGGGAAATACGCAAACAATGATTACTGAATGAAGGGATGCAATTAACGTTCTGCTGCTAACTGATAATGGACTTTATAGCCCTTAGCATAGCAACGATTTTTTCATATCTTAGCTCAAGTTGTGAATTTCTCTATTCACCAAATTTTTTGAAAGCATTTCCAGAAAAAAACGTCGTTACGTTTGTCCGCGATCTTTACATCAATGACCAGTTTTGCTTTCATAGGACTTTCCCTGCCATTTGGACAGTTTTCAGCGTGCGCTACAAGTTATTTGTACGCGAAGTTCAATTCTTTAAATTAAGATATTATATAGAATCTGAGAATTGATTCTGATAAGCGCTATTGTTTGCAATGTAGCGATGGGCTTATTACTTGTCAGTAAATATTGTAGTTATTAGCCAGTTCTTCGCTTGGTTGTCATATAGAATGCGTAGTATACGTTTGAAAACTTCCTGACCGCAAGATTAAAAGGAAGCCAGTTTTCAAAAGTTGGATAATATATTTGTGCATATGCTGGTAAGTACCCACTCGTTTGAGTGAGTCGAGATGAGTGTTTTTTTGGGAATGAAAAAATGAATATCAGCCCGTCGTTAGCTATTTGATTTTGAGAACACAAATTAATGACGAGTTGCAAGCTGTATATGGCATCATCACTGTGAAATTTTTTGGCAGCCGTCAATCAACTTAGATGACAACGAATAGGCGAAAACTGTTATCACTGACAAGAACGTTGCCCAAATTCACCAGATAAATATGCCGAAAGGGTATATTTGATTTCAACATAAAAAAAGGTGACCGCCCATCACGTGGCAACTTTTCTTAATTGGGATAAAAAACACCGCGCCAATTGAAATTGAAGTTCCTGACCTACCCAACGCATCCTCTTCGCAAGTATGCTCCAGAAGAAAAGATTAAAGCTCACTTTAAGGATGTTGACAAATAGCTTTATGGGAAAGCTCTCGAAATGTTAGAGAAGGATAAGACTGAGCGCTTCTGAGTGGGACTACGTGGATAAATCGCATTTTCTTCCTCGAATATTTTCAATTGTTTATAAAAAAGTATTTATTTAAAAATATTGTATATCTAGCTCCCTTTTTGCAGACGATTTAATGTAACATGAGTTAAAAAGAAAAAATATTCTCTTTTTACACGAATTGTTCTGTTTTAACAAGATTTTGAATATTCTATGAATTTTTTTTTTATAGGTCTATGAATTTTTTCATTCTCATTCTTTAGAAATATGTATCGTAACTTCGCGTTATAATTTTTACATTTCAGTTAGGTTATGTCGAGTAAAGACGTAATGTATGTCTTTACGCAATTTAGTTTAGTTTTTTATAATATGTTTAACGAATTAAAATGAGTAAGTACGAAATGAATTTTGAAGTGAACTTCAACAAAAATTTTTTGATATTGTTTATTGTACTTTTCAGATGGTGTTTTAGGTCTGGAACCATTCCATTTCCATTTAGCAAATATCTTTTTTTAATCGAAATTTTTCTACGCGAGTTTTTTTACGCGTATTTTTTGGGAACGTGCGTATCGTGTAGAAAGAGAATTAAGTGTAACGACGCACACCATACGCGGCTTAGGAACAGCATCTTTACATAAACAGCTGGGCTAAGAATGTGTCATAAAATCGGATTGTCTATCAATTTTTTGTGACATTATAAACAACTTTATGATTCTTGTATGTTATTGTGTTAACTATTTTGATTAACGATCATACGACGCTATTCTTTTAAATTCATTTATGATAGCATTCCGTAAACATCTGCTTGGACGAATGCGCTTACCTTGCAACGAAAACATATGCTATGGAATATGCGTGTGTGAATGCACCGTCAATGTAGCGAAACTGTGTCCACTGGACGTTTCTCATATACCCATTTTTACGGAGCAGGTCACTTTGACGAGTAAATTTTGCGAAGCTCCAAAATGAAGATAGGGATATGGAATTTGGCGAAAACACTATTCGTTCAATTGAGAATAGAAGCTTAAAAAGCGGACACTACTTGTTCACATACACGCCCACAAATAAACGAAAGCAAACCAGGCAAACTATTCATGTCATTGAAAGTTATAGAAGAAAATTTGAGAAAATTGTCGGCGTTTTCCGAGATTGTTTTAGCTCCTTGTGCACTGTGGACGTGGGTGTGAACACAATATCGCATTTCCACCAAAATGGCAAAGTCAGCGCGGCCCAGAAAGAAACGTCCGTATATGTCTGCTATATTACATCACTAAGAACAAATATATAACATATATAACATAATGTCCGCTTGAGGGACCAAGCAGACAAAGGATCTCAACCAATAACCCAATGGCTGCGGGTTCAAATTTCAAGTGCAGTAGAGTTTTCAATAAAGCCGATAGGCTTAAGTGCTTGTTCTTTAAGACTTTAACTTTAGAATTTATTTCTCTGGCTAGGCGTAACATCGATATATGGAACTGACGAAGTAGGCGTGTTCCAAAGAAAAGAGCAGACCTGCTTCATTATCCCAAACATCCAAAGTTATCAATTTCTCTACGCGGAATTTTTAAAATCAAAAGTCTTTCAAATCGACGGGTATCGTCAGTGTGGTGTTGAGCAAAAAGTCTCTATTGATTCATTTTTAAAAAAGAGAACACATATTACTTTTTATTTGTGGCGAAAGATTTACTTCCTTGGAGTCTCTTTAACTTGATGCTTTCGAACGAGGCATTGATTTTTGACCTTTTTTTCCATTCTTCCATGTAGTAATAATTACAGTTTATCGCTAATAGACTAAAAATAAATTTGGTCTAAAATTTTTAATACCCAAGGTTAAAAAAACAATTTATCCGTTCGCTGCCTGGTTAAGAGTGCTTAATATTAAATCATTTACTTAAACCCACCAAGTATTTTTTAAGATAAACAGTTTATGTATGTATAATGTATATACATAAATATTTTCAATTTTTTTCCAGCTACAAGTATTCGATACGCGATTACAGGCGGTAACGTAGGCAACGCTTTTGGTGTTCACAACACAACCGGCACAATCTATGTAGCAAGTCCTTTAGATTATGAAACCAGACCAAGAGTAAGTACTTGAGAAAGTGTACATAATTATAAAAATAATTGACCAAAATAGTGTTTATTAAATTCTTAAACAAAAAACGAAAATATTAGAGCACAAAACCGAGGGTTAATTGCAACGATGCCCAAGGAAATACTTTAACGAAGCAATTTATAACAAGAGCGACAGCATTATGTTTTATTAACTTCACATTAAACATTTTATAATGATTACAAGTTTTTTGTTTATTAGCAAATAAATTTTAATTCGCTGTCATGTTGCTATAGAGATCGCACGAAACAAAAACTTTTCATAACTCAATTAAGACACAATCAGACACAAATCACCATAAGAGTATATAATATTTGGATTCATATTATCGTTCATTATCGTTGCAATGCATAGTTTTAAACAATATGATACAACTTGTGGACCCCATAAACGAAAAAACCGAAAGCAAAACACAGAATGCAAGCTAAACTGGTCTTAAGAAATTTTACTCGGTTTTTATCACATTTCAAAAAGTAGTTTACAACATTACCGTGAAAATGTTTTTGTTGTGAATATAAACTCAAGCTTAAGGATACGTTTTTGATACCGTTGTTCTCAATTTTTCAGTACGAGTTACGTTTAGAAGCGTCACGTAATCGTAGAACAAATTACACCACCGTTATCGTGAACGTACGGGATGTTAATGACAATCCACCGCAATTTGATCGTCAAACATATCGTACACAAATTACCGAAGAAGATGATCGTAATTTACCGAAGCGCATCTTACAGGTAAGTAGATAAAATACAAAAAAAAAAACAAAACGAAAAGAATGAGAACAAATTACATAAACCAAGCCATACTGGTTTTATCAGAAGCAAGCATAGATAGACGTCTTTTTCTGATTAGACATAGTTTGTGAGGGTAATCAGAATATCAGATTATATTATATATAGAAAAAGAATGCTTTAACTCTAGCAAGGCTTTCGACTCAATGAACCAAAAGTTTAGGCTTCCTCTCCCATCCAGTGATATAAATTAACTCGTGCGTCCTTAAAACAGCCCGTAGAGTGCACTTAAGCTCGTTCTATTCGAACGAATTTCTCGGCAGCACTACCTCAAAGGTGGCACTTTGGACCAATCCTCTTTGTGTTACGTGTTAAAGATATCTCATATGTGGCAGCAGTGTGTAGCAGCCTTTGTATGCTAAGTCTGCTAACACTGCACTAGGCTCCAGAGTCCTTCCAATTAACCTAAACAAGTTAGCTGCTTGGTATTCAGTTAATTCTTTAACACTAAATTTGAAAAAGCGTAAGAAGTTCACTTTTGCTCTTAATAGACTAAGATAGACTGCAGAATATAGAAATGACGCACGATTTAATTGCACTTTTTTTCGAATAAGCTTTGTTTTAGCCCATATATAGAATCCTTCATAAACAAAGCAAGATCCAATATTACGATTTATTAAGCGCTACTCTCGAGACCCCGACAATCGATACATAATGCAAAGACTATGCGTGCCCTTAGTAATATCTGTATTAGAATATGCTTCGGAAGAGTTATCTCCATTCTATCGCTGCTATGTTAAATCAAGTGAAGCATGTAATGAATAATAAAACAATATTACTATCACAAAATAAGATAGACAGATAGATAGAAGAAGACTATTACTCGTAGTGTTACATTTCATTCTTGGTAAAGTTGATAAATAGGATTATCGATGCGCACAGGCCTGTTGACTGAAATCAATCTCAATGTCCGATTTCAGTCCTCAATTCACTCCTACTGTCGGTTAGCTGATCTATGCCAATGTAGACGCAATAATGAATTATTTAAATCATTTAGGGCCTTTAGCACACATTTATATAATGTACTCAACCAAATAGCTCTTTTGGAGTCAATTTATGTTACAGGACTCTTCTCAATCATGCATTACTGATGTCACACATAAACTAGAACGTTCAATAAAAAGCTGTTAGACAATCTAATATAATTACTAAGCCTAAGTTTAGACGAACGTTGAACGGCGTTCTTGGCTAAATATGAACACACTTAAATAATTTCTTGCATAACATACATACATACATTCAGATACAGTTTCATCACACAGATATATTAAGTCATGCTGTTGTACAAGTTTAAGAAACGTTGTCGCTTGCAATGAACGGAATTAATTTAATTCAGCTGTAACCCACGTGATTGAATTGGAAATGAATTAACAAAATTAATTAAAAAACATACACATACTCTCCGCATGTATACAAACTTTTCAACTAATTTTCCTCATTATCGGATTGATTTTAAAATGCGATTACTGCAGTATTCGCGTCACTTCGCATCACAATGAAAATGCATGCTGTAGCGTTCACGTTCGCAAACCTGTCAGCTGCCTCCGTGTGGAGTGAACAAATCTTTGATGATTTAAATTACGTGCGCATCAGTAGGTCTACCGAAGTCTATCAAAGAACAATATTTTGATTATTGTGGTAACGCTTGCACTACAACAATCACTTACGAAACTTTTTGAAATATGCACTTCTTGATGTTGTGCATGCTAGGGTATCATGTGGGGACCTCCTTAAGACAACATTCCTAGAGTGTAGAGCGAATGTTTCATTCGAAAAGATTTTTAGATCGACTATTACTTGTTCCGGAATTTGGAGAATGGCTTACTAATATTTATAAACGCTGATAACCTAGGAACATACATGAATGTGCGTTTTATATCAAAACGCTTTTAGTATCTAACCAACGAAATTTAAAAAAAGGGAGCGGAGTCACTCGCGTGTGCTGTCGAAAGATCTTGTCGATGTCTAAAGTAGTTTCTTTGCACTTTCGGTCTAATACGTTTTAAATTTTCATAAGCCGCGATACTGGAGACCTTTTTACAATGTTAATAAAATCATTCTGGCGAGCCGGAAAGCTTGTCATTTCTTGGTTCCCAAATTGTCACCAAGAGTAATTTAATAGGATTTTCACACCTAAAGGGCGTACGTTTGTCCATTTATTTATCTATTTACTTGTATTCTAATATTATTAGCAGCATATACGGCGGTATACATATACTTCGGTATACGTAATATACTTCGGTATATATAATATAAATACTATCATGTAAAAATGTGCACATATGTACAAACATAGATAGTTTTACAAAACAGATCATATATCACATTAAAAGTAAAAGAAGAAGAAACAAAAACAACAACGACAGCATCAGCAGCAGCGGGAATTTATTATTTAATTAATACCAGTTAAAGAAAAAAAGGATGTGACTAAATATTTAATAACTAAAATAGCACAAAAATCATTTCAAAGCACATACTTAAATCTACAGCCGACCAGTACCAATCGTATCACAACATTTTTTCTTAAAAAAAACTACCATAACGAAAAAGAAAGCGTTCTCATAGAAATCACTCAAACTTTTAAAGGCATTTGTTTCATGGGCGGGTATCGTCAAATGTCTTCAAGTCTTTTTATAAGCCTAAACAGCTTATGTCCTTATTAATAATTGCCTGAACGTGCAGGTTAAAGCTCACAGGTCAAATAAAATATCAAGATCACCATATGATATAATATTCTCAAGGTTTCGGCCATTAATAGAATAGCCGCAGTCGACAGAAGAATTTATTTAGGGGGAGTACACAAAAAAAATATGCACATCATGCAATGTAGTACCATGTTGTCGCATGTTGGCCAAAAGATTTCGTGTAAATAATGTGACGCGCATGTATTACGCGGTGTACGTGCCGCATGTTGTAGTTTATATTATACGCCTTCCCCTGTGACGGTTAAAATAAGCTATCGGTAAAATGTGCCATCTGTCAGACGCGATTGGTGCTTTGCGAGCGGAAGCGTGTACGACGAAAGCACCCGAAGTTAGCGCAAAGTTAGCTAACAGATACCAACGGGCATTAAAAAGTATTGTGGCTAGACAATGTAAAAGTGGCAAGCAACTGTAGAACTTCACACTCACTTGAGTGATATTGTTTCAATAAAACAGTGCAGTGATAGCTCCACAAAGCCAACTATCATGGAAGGGCTGCAATTGCGAAGCCCTTTATAATGAAAGTAAACGCTGGACGTCTTTCGCAGTGGCTGTCATAAAACTAGAACGCTTGATAATTGGAAGAATGTGGAACGGTCCGTTAGATCATCGTTCTCGTTGCTGTTCCTGCTGGTTTCTACAAAAAAGTCTACGGTTCGAACTGTTTGCTAGCTATCGTGGTATTCAGCTGGACCTTTCAATCACATCACAGACCGGATTACTGAGAATGAAAATCTCGATACCCATCATAATGAAGAATCTTACTATAGTTAATGTATTGCTGCCAAATACTTCCATATACCAAAATCATAATGCGCGCGTATACCCAGTCGGAATGGTCGGGTGCTGGTTTGAGAAGTATTAGAATATCGTCAAACATATTCTTTGACCAGTACTGACCTACAAATTGCGACTGTTTTGATATAAGAACGGGACAACATTGATTGAACGCTGACTAAGCACTCTACGTATATATCCCGCAAAGAATTGCACCTGTCCTACAAGTAACTAGATACCCGATGCCTTCTTAGTAGATAAATGTTGTGCATATGTCATGTTGATATACTTTTGTCCATATTCTGTATTTCAATCAAACTAAATTAGTTACATTAACTTGCAGTTCAACTAATTAATTAATAGGACGTAAAGCCGAGTGAAAATTCAAAAACAACCAAGATGCGATTTTTATATAATTATTATCCCAAATTTACTTTCTAGAATTTTACAGGATGTATGAATAAACAGAAAAATAAACAATAACAATAGAAAAGCAACAAGAGGAAGAAAAACAAGGAGCAGCAATCAAGCATTTTAAGTCGAAATTGCTTTTTTTATTCTATAAGATGACGACGGCGCCATGTCATAAGTATTGCAATAGTAGTTAAAAAATTGACAAGCAACATGAAGTGGATGATTCATTTCGTTGTTGGTACAGATGTATGACAGCTTTATAACGGATTAATTACGGGTTAATCTTGCCGGAATATGAATACATATCGCATGTAATGAAAATAAAGATTACCGTTAAAGATTGCATTAACGATAACAATTTTATAATAAAAAAGATCCGTCCATTTTCCAAGGTAGGAAGCTATATAACCTTAACTGGGGTCATAGTAAATGCGGTAAACAGCCTTTCGTCACTAAATTCATAGGAGCAGTTAGTTCTTAAAAAATTCTAACACAGCTTTAGCAATCTTGAATATGAAAATTAAAAATCAATTTCGGAAGACTATCTAGTTTACATGTATCGAAGCGAATAATCAATAGTAATCGGAGCTCCTCTTGGAAAAGTTGGTTATTTACATACTTTTAAATCAAACAATATTTTGTCATGTTTACGCCGGACAAATTATTCAATTAGTTCTTAGTGTAGACTCCTGCCATCACCGATAGTATTGAAAGAGTTAAATAACTTACCATCTTCTGTCAACTTTGGTACTTTGGAAAATGCTAAAGACGATGACAAATCGTTAATGAATAAATTAAAAAGCAATAGACCGAAAAGACTCGCCTTCGCTACGCCAGAGAGAACTCGTATATAGAACGTACATATATTACTTAAACCACGCAATCAAATTTTTAGTAGAACCAGCACAAAACAGTTTATATATAATCAGTTTATGATCCACCCTATACACCCTATTAAAACCCTTAGAAAAATCTGTATAGATTCTGTAAATACGGCAAATAACTTCCAGCAGATTTGTTGCAGTAGAACCGTTTTTAATGAGATTATGTTAAGAGGGTAAAGCAATTTATACTTTTTTTTCGCTAAGAGACGTTTACGTACTCTGAGAAGAACGCTCAGTTTAGCTATCCCTCTGCAATTTTCAATATTATTTCGGAAACTTACTTAATATACTTATGAAGGGTTATTACACTTTCTTGAGGTAGATGTTAAACGACCATGTTAAACGAATATGACGTATATCAGCATAAAGCCGCTAGATGCAAGATGATATATCATCTGGCTTCCGCAGACGTGATATTTTTAAAGCTGAAGGGCAATTGAATACTTCCAGATTGTAAAAATTACCAAAATATCAAAAGATACAACATTTTTAAAACGCCTGAACTGGAGAAGCCCGGTGACTACATGCTTTGAATAAAGGAATTTCAAGAAAAAAAATATTTTGGATCAGTCTGCAAAGAGTTTCTCATTTTTATAATGTCAGCCAATCACCACGTTTCGTAGACGTGATGGTCAGAAAGAAGTGGGGAAATATGTAGAGGGAGCGAAACAAAGCCTAGTGCCAATCAGTACGTGTTTTATGTCCCTGTCAAATGGGCACTCACTATACCAAGTATGATCTCTCGCAATGAGATTTGAATCCGCGAACATCGACTGGGTAGTCGCCGCTCTTATGTATTCGACTATCCGGCAGCCACTGAAAGTTTTAAGAGTTGACAAAATCGAAAGCCAACTGCTTTCTTTATATTTTGTAAAAAATTGATTGTGAAGACTAATAACAGCTTTAAGTGAGAAAAATAAATTAGCGATAACCCTGCTATTGGTAATAAGTTGGTGGTCTGAACATAGTAAAATCCTTCCTTTGTAATTGAATAAGAAAAGCACACTCATTGCAATCAACGGAGGAATGGAATATAAAATAATAATGTAAATTATCCTACATCGGTTCCTATGATATCATTGATCGTTATAATCGCTAATAAAGGCGAATTTGACAGCAGCGAGTACGATACAGCGGACCGAAGTGCACTAGCACTAGAAGAAGAGCACTAGATCATGATTAAGAATTTCTACATCTCTAACTTTTCGAAGTGCTACAATTCTGTATGACACTAGGAAGGTCGTTAATAACAAGAAAAACGAAATAAAGCATCAAATAAAGGTCTTATGTAACACCAGACGAAGCAAACAAATCTTAACTCAGGCGACGGGTTTGTTCCCTTGGCTCTTCATGTGCGATTGGTTAAATACGAGAAACGAAGATCGTTCTACTAAACGGTGAGGAAATTCGATTTTTGATAATTCAACGACAATAAGATCAGGCTTAACTTTGTCAAAGGCTTTATGATAATCCTTGAACATAACATTATCTTGGCTGCGCTCGCAAAACGTTTTGAACATGTGACAATAAATTCTAAGAGAGATCTCTCTCTCGAGAGAGAGAGCCGCAACGGAACGTTTCAAACGTGTAGTAATTGGATGTTATACTGAGCTTTGGATGTTAGCAATGCCTCTATAACTTTCAATGCATGTGCTCACACAATTTTTGTGGAGAAGTACCACATAGAGTTCATTTTCCATGAATGAGGGAATCTGTCAGCAGGCCAACAAACTATTCTACTTTCGTAAAAAAATATCGACGCGAACATTCAGCAAGAATCCATGAGACGTGCGCCATAATAAAATAATCATTTGGTTTTAACATGTGAGATGCAATAGACATAAATAAGTACGAATATTACAGTGGGCCACAGCCCATATAACGACTTTTCAAAATAAGGCCTTATATGGGAAGTGATCGAAAAAGTGATCCGATTCAAACGATATTCAATACCGTTTGTTCTTGGGCCATAATAAGTCAATGTACAAAATTTCATCAAAATATCTCAAAAATTGCCGCATGAAATTTGAACACAACAAATAAGACAGAAGGACGGATAGACATACAAGCTTAGATTCAGCAAGTGATTGCGAGGAGGACAAAAGGTAGGTGCATCTCAAATCCCTCCCTATCACGCGTGTTGTACGGTATAACAATAAATATTTGCGATATGCACACAAAACGAACGTTTGGAGAAATATAGGAGCAAGACAATCTTTTTATTGTTTAAATTAACATAAACGCCTGCAACTTTAACATCAATCGCGTGATGGAAAACTACTTAGTCATATGGAAAGAAGTTATGTGTAGCCAGTAGAATACCTCTTCCGCCACTGCGTAACAATCGATGGATGCGGCAGAAGCAATGAAAGCTGTACTTAAATAATTACGGGCAATGAACTCCTTTAGAAAGCATCTTAGAGCCAGTAGTATTTGCGTTTGTTTTTGTTTTCTTTTCATTTTAAACCTAAAGTTAACATAAAAACAAAACAGTGAAGAGAAATGCAAATAATTGCTCTCTCGTGTTAGTGGTGAAGAATTACTTATTGAACATGATACGCTTGTCACACGAAGACATGTCTATGACAGGTAGTCGTATTGTTTTCATTCATCAGCAGTGTTAAAAATTTTATGGCGCAGCATTTTCATTATAACTAAGTGAGCTCTGTGATAAGTGCGAATGGTATCGAAATAGACAGCAAAGAAAAGTGGATGTGTAATAAATTCGTATCTATTTTATTATATTAAACACTTTTGACAGTTTCGCGTTAGACAGATGCGATTGTACAAAAGGGATAAATAACATAACTCTCCTACAGCTTAAGCGAAAGGAAGAAATCACACAATTTTGTTATAACTTTATAATGAATGTTTAAAGCACGAACTCTTTCATTTTTAATTCAAATGAAATATGAAAAGTTGCCACTCCGTTGGCTGACAACATCGACATAGTTACATTCGCACGTTAATAAGGAAAATCTTGCAGTTTTCCCACAACATCATACAATCTATTGTTAGTTTTTGTGCAAGGATTGACGTAATTCAACTACTTTGCCTCTGATCATGTAAAGCTCATTATAATATTTATTTTCGATTAACTGCACTGCTAACAAAGCTTTCAAATTTTCGGATTATATTACTAGAAGTCTTACAAACTTTTAATAATATATTTTGAAAACATAGCTTTGCATTATGTTGCAATCGCCATTGAACACTGCAGATCACGGAAAACGTGCTGTATGAAAAGTACTCTAAATGGTAGAGTTAACCGGGAAGCGAATGAAATTTTATCCCACTCGCCACATCATAGAACGTATGACAATAGGTGATCAAATGAGTGAACGACAATTATTCTGTAGCACTTTTTCTACGCATTATCGGATCTTACAAATTATATAACAAAACCATGCCGCATTAGTAGTTTTCGATTGTAATCGTAAAATATATAGAAGGGTTGCAGTTATTTATGCACCGATAAATCAAAAAATAAATGCAGAAAAAAACCGATTCGTCTTACGTCGAACATTGAACCACAGTCATTGAATGTAAATAAAAAGGGTCCAATAGCTCTCAACTATCGCAAAGATTTCTCAAGTTTTGTGCATTACTAATAAGCATCGCGTTTAGAAGAGACTTGGCCAAGTCCACGCATATATTTTTATTAGATATGTTCAACCGCAGCAGATTTTATAATAGCGTCAAACACGGCCTAGACTGAAGAAATTAGCATATCCCCGTTGGCTGATGACAAAAAAATGTATGGAAATGTTTTTGACACGCATGCAAAAATTCACACAAATATTTGCTGAAAACCATTTGTAAACATTAATGTAAATGTTAAAAAGTAACGTAAACAAATTATAAATAAATAAAAACAACGCAATTCACTGATCAGGAAAATCGAGGAAAAATATTTAAAACCATAAACACGAAAACATCTCGAACAAGAAAAAATCTAATAATTAGTCGCGTATTGAGTACAGTATTAATTGAGTAATAAAGATTGTGACACCACATACCTCTAGGATTCTTACGCAGGACTCTGCCCAAGCGCTGGATGGCGTACCGGGTAAGAAGCAACAGTGATTATTAGCCTCCGAGCGCTAGGTGGAAACCTATTCCCTCTCCAATGAAAGCGTAGCCTACCTAACATTTCTGCTTTCCTATCAAGCGCTTTCCCCGCCAGCAACTATGGTGGCCAGCATAGAACTGCTTGTTGCTCAGTCGAGGGGGAGAATTTCTTCATGCACGCTGTATCAGAAATGGAAGACTTCAGTTAGGTCCTGATAGATATGGCTGGATCGGGAGATAGAAAATACAGTGGATGTGCCAAGTCTATGCTATGCACATGAACATGAGATTCTTATTGGGCAAAGAGAATTCTCTGGTATTTCTCAGACTAACCATGTAACCAGGCACCCAGAGAAGATGAAAACGAAGTGCATCAGGTTTGGAACTGTATAAAGATTTGATTTCTAATACGTAAGGATGAGCTTTACCTGAGGGAAAGGGTTGCAATACGGATAAGACAAATTTACTGTGGGACACGGTGGAAATTTCTTTTGTGACTAAGTACTTGGCAATCGGATGGATGGCTTTCAGGATCGCGAGATATTCAGATGCAAATATAGAGCTGCATGGGTGGGTTGAGAGTAAACCTTTCATGTTAACATTTGGAAACCCAAGACCACTGCATACACCGTCAAGCTTTAATCCATAAGTGAAGGTGGATGTAAAATGTTTCCATTTAGTGCTAACCAAGTTCGAGTAACGGCTTTGCCCTTCTGCGGGAGTAACTGTAGATTTTATCGCAGGTAAAAACTTGATAACTGGCTGAAAATAACGCGAAACAAAAGGAATCTTGAATAAACCAAGAATACCAGTTCCTAGAATATTCTAATTATTGAGTTTGTTAGCAAAAATTTTAAAATAACGTTTGCTATTTGTTTTAAGCTTAGGATGTAACTGGATTTCCTGCCACCAAGAGCCAAACGAAGACGTTTCCATTCAATTCTGCACAATTTCAAGAGATTCTTATTTGAAATCTCCAATAGGAGCGAGAAAACGTATCCTAATTTTGGGCTTACTAGTCCGAGATGTAAGTTAATTATACAGAAAGGGTCAGAAGCACATAAAGTACCACAAATGCGTTTCGAGTCATTAATTAGTTGGAAACACTGATTGGTAACTTTGTCAATGTTAGCAAGGGAAGAAAACTCCGAGTGTAGAATAAAGCCTAAAGCGTCAAACGGTGTGTATAGTAGAACAAAATATGAGAAGTGTGGAAAAATATCTGTTGAGCTTTTTTCACGTTGTAGCTTCCCAGCAGGAATTTATTTAACACAGGCGTTCCGTGGCGATTGGTGAAGAGCACGAAATTCCAGGAAAAAAATTTCTTTCCCCATACTCTACAGGGTTCAAAGGCGGCTTATTGAGTTGATAAAAAGAATTGATATCCCCTAAGGTTTTTACCTTCCTATGTAAAATTGAATTTAATGATTGTTAGTCAGTTTCAGTATAAACGATTCTATTTTATATAGTGAACATAGGACAAAATTACGCACGGTTTGACTCACTAAAACTCTGAGCTTTAATAAAACAGCAACGACAAAGCCTTTTTTATAACCAAAAGGTCCATTGTGTTTTTTAGTTCAAGGATCTTTAGAGTTTTCGTACAAGGGAGACAATGTTTTTCCGAACTGAACTTTACGGTTTAATTTCGCTAACTGATAATATTTTCATCGCCAACAGGTTTTATGGGCACTTTGAACTATTTCAAGATTTAAACGATGCTGTTTGAATTGTTTTTGTTGTTAATGATATATATATAAATGTGTTTTGTAGCTCTTCAATAACTTTTCTATATTTATTGTACGGCTGATCGTTTTGAACATATAACGATGACCGTATACATGTATCAACTTTAACTGAATTCCCCTTCCTTTGTAATGACGGCGAGCGGAAAACGACGAGTAAAACAGTAACGAAAATTGTAACAGTCATATATTTTTATATTGTTTTCTTGCTTAAAAAGACAATATACACTGATATGTATATAAATGTAGTCAAGAATTCAATTTTATTACATCACTCTTGCGAAAATAATGTATGTTGCAACTGCAGCTGTAATACTAGTAGTAAATTTAATACCCGCTCTTATTCTAGAGGCATTCCCTGAATTCCCTCAACGCTTGCAAACACATGAAACGAATGACGTTTTTAAAAACCTTTTTTTAATTCTTTGCAGTATTTTTTCATTTTTTACACATTTTTCCTGTGGCGTCATAAATTTTTGTAAATTTTTATATAAAATGTAAATTACTGGCTTGTACACAAAATAAAAGCCGATTTTCGACTTATTGGTCGAGCATAAAGCTCCCCGACTGTGTGCTTATACGCACACAATATTGATAAATTTGCATATAAATGTATTTGTTTGCGTTATGTACGACGCTCTTCAGTGATTTAAGTTTAATTCGTTAAAATGTGTGTTATGGTCTGGTTTTATAATTTTTTCATTACACAAAAGTATTTCATTATTAATATATTACTTTCTATTTGATTGTAGGTGACCGCCACCGATGGCGATGTAGATAGGCCTATAAATATTGTATATTTTCTCACCGGTCAGGGTATTGATCCTGATAATCCAGATAACAGTAAATTTGATATAAATCGAACAACAGGTGATATTTTTGTATTAAAGGTAAGTTAAATATATTGAAATTTCACGCATACAGAATAAAAGCTTATAAAAACTTATATGAAAAATATTGAAAAAAAAAAAATAATGAAATTTTACATTAATTGATGTAAAGATTTCCTCTCGAACGAAGATTTCATTGTTTTCATAGCAGCACGCGATTTTTGTACACTGTTTAAGAAATTATATCGCACCAGTTGTTCTATTGCACTTTCTTTTCATCTTTCATCACGTGAAAGTTTATTAAGTCATTCGGCGTCAGTACGTGCCTCAAAATATCTTATAAGTTGTACAAATTATTATTGAAAAGCGTTCCAGTTCCAACAAATATCGTTCTGATAAATATCGACAAATCAAGGAAGCTGCAGTAGTGGATAAGAGAAATATTTTGAAATATTGCGTGTAGAATATCAAAACTAAAAACCGTCTGCTGCATATTTGCCGCTGTCTTTCAACTTCGTTCGTACACTCCGCGTTGCCTAAAGACACTATTTTTATATATGTTTGCTCTAGAAGGGCGTTAAATATTCGTCTAGCGACGTTTATAATTTATTTATTACGTTCACCTAAATTTACGAGCAATTCATACAAACTTGCCTTTATGGCACAATCGTTGCGCATTCGGATCGCGTTTATTGTTACTTCACAATGAAATGCAACAGCAATTTGCCGAATGCTTTTGACATTTAACACTTTATTGTTCACTGATATAAATAGAGAAAGAGAAAGAAAAGAATGTGATTTCACAAAAGTTGCGTTTAATATAAAATCGGCTTTTGTTAGCTTAGCGTATCATAACAGCGAGATTTGCTTATAGACATAAGTAACATAACCTAGAAATGTATTATCGTGTCACGATAAAACGCTTACGCAGAATTTCATTTCTCCTTCTGAGCTATGTTGCAAAAGAATAACGCATAAAATGGAACTTCTTCCGATATACGTTTATTTTTACTATATCCTCTGGCTCTGGCAATGAGTTTACCTTTTGGAAGTAATAAAAAACGTTTTTCTTTATTTTCCCAAATTAGCCCCTAGATCGTGATCAGCCGAATGGTCGATCGCAGTGGCGTTTTACAGTGTTTGCCCAGGATGAAGGCGGTGAAGGTCTTGTTGGCTATGCGGATATACAAGTTAATCTAAAAGATATCAATGACAATAGCCCACTATTCCCACAGGGCATCTATTATGGTAACATTACTGAAAACGGTACCGCCGGCATGACTGTAATGACTATGTCAGCCGTGGACTATGACGATCCGAATGAGGGTACTCATGCCAAGCTAGTCTACTCGATAGAGAAGAATGTTATTGAAGAGGAGACAGGAGCGCCGATATTTGAAATTGAACCTGCTACGGGCGCAATAAAAACGTCGGTGTGTTGTCTGGATCGTGAAAGAACACCTGATTATTCAATACAAGTAGTAGCAATGGACGGTGGGGGATTGAAGGGTGAGTTTTATTCATTAAAAAAGAAACGATTTTTTGTTATAAGCCACTGTTGAACAATAGGTACCGGTACAGCTTCCATAAAAGTAAAAGATCTAAATGACATGCCTCCGCAATTCACTAAAGACGAATGGCTAACAGAGGTAGATGAAACCAATGGTACCTTTTTACCTGAGACACCTATACTAACTGTCACTGTACAAGATGAAGATGAAACGAATAGCTTTCAGTACAAAGTGGTGCCAAATAGTGGTTTTGGTGCTGAAAAATTTGCGATGGTAAGGAACGCTGATGGCACTGGATCTTTGAAAATCGTACAACCCCTCGATTACGAAGATCCCCTGCAAAGCAGTGGTTTTCGCTTTCGCATCCAGGTGAATGACAACGGTAATGATAGCCGTGCCGATAAATATCATGTGGCCTACTCTTGGGTGGTTGTAAAATTACGAGACATTAACGACAATAGTCCGCGCTTTGAACGAGAACACATAGAAGTTTCGATTTATGAGGATACGAAACTTGGTACCATATTAGAGCAATTCAAAGCTTCAGATGCCGATCAAGCGGGAAAAAGTAAAGTCACTTACAAGCTAGTACGTTCCTCTAATCGTAAACGTCAATTTGCTATCAGCGATCAAGGAGCTGTAAGTGTGCAGCGTTCTTTGGATCGAGAAACACAAGAGAGACATCAGTTGCAAATATTGGCAATAGATGATGGCAGTATACCGCGTACTGCCACCGCTACCCTAACGGTAATTGTAAAGGATGTCAATGATAATGCTCCCCAGTTAAAAGAAGACTATCGTCCAGTATTAACGGAAAATCTTAGCCCGCGCAAAATAATCGAAGTAGCCGCCAAAGACGCCGACGATCGGGCTCGGGGGAATAGTGGTCCATTCAGTTTTCGTTTAGATCCATTAGCCAGTGATGCAATAAGATCGAGTTTTAAAATTGAATATGACAGAAGTAAGTATAAATCTTTGAATGCACTGTACGCGTACATGAAATGGAACAAAATTATGAATGTTGCTTCTGGAAAGGGTGTTTGCTTACTATTGGGATGCATTCGTTAAAACAGAACCGCCCTTTCGTCATTGCGTTATTTCACTTTCGCTCTAACCGTCATTTGTTAGTTCCGTGTAAAATTTGACCTCTTTCGTATCTAAGCTGAAAAATAAATAACTTTCATTACAATAATTAAAAAACAAAGTACGCCTTTTGGTATGTTGCAGACAACTCTGCACCTTGTTTGTCTCTTGATTATTCCAAATAGAATCACGGCCTTTAAAGGTATATATGTATACAAACCTTAACAATCATTACTTTGCTGCCAGTGTAGTAAGTGTAGTGGAAAGTGATGAAGTGAAAGCAAACTTTAAAGGCACATTTCAAACGTACATGCATACTCAAAAAATGTGTAATGAAAAAAGAAACGTATATATGTTACATTACCACAAGGGAAAAATGGTACTGAAAATTTTAATTTTTCGTTTGCTACAATTTTTATGAATTTACATCAACTTTAAGGACTACGGCTAGGCTTTCTTATTATTTCTTATTAATTCCTGTATAGCAACATTTTACTAAATTTCAATCTCTTATTTTACATATCATTTTTTTTGTTCATTCTCTGTGTGAAATTGGCTTTTGTTCCTGTCTATAACGGCTAATGGCAATTTGTATGTGTGATGGTCAAACCCATCTCAAAAAACAATGTCAACAATATCGACTTTGATAACTATGACGACAACAACATTGAAAATTTTTACATGTTACCCGCAACGTTACATGTGTGAATACACTTGCTTATCGAACACGTTTAGGAGGTGACGGCAGTAATGGTGTGGCCATAATCTCTTCTTTACGTCCATTCGACCGTGAACAACAGAAGTCGTACTACATACCCATCGAAATTAAAGACAACGGCGTGCCTGCTATGGTCGGCACCAGTACGGTAACTGTTGTTATTGGTGACGTCAACGATAACAAAATGTTTCCAGGAAGTAAGGAAGTACTTGTGTATAATTACCAAGGACAATCGCAGGACACTCCAATTGGTCGTGTTTACGTGCACGATCTGGATGATTGGGATGTGCCCGACAAAAAGTACTATTGGGAAGCACAGGAACAACAACGTTTCAAATTGGACACTGATACCGGTATTGTCACCATGAGGGCAGGTACTCGTCGAGGGCGCTATAATCTTCGCTTCAAAGTGTACGATCGAGAGCAAGGGCAAGTAGACGTGCCGGCGAATATGACGGTTGTTGTGCGGGATATTACTCAAGAGGCAGTACAACAAGCGGGATCTATGCGCCTTCAGGGCATTACGGATGAAGAATTCGTACGTACCTGGGACTATCGACAACAAAAACAGGTGCGCTCTAAGTTAGAACGTTTTCGCGAGAAATTGGCTGAACTTTTATATATCGAACGTGACAACGTAGATGTGTTTAGTGTGCAACTGAAGTCGAGAGCGACAACGGATGTTCATTTTGCTGCACGTTCAGCGCATCAACAACCTTATTTTAAAGCGGTGCGTTTAAATGGCGTAGTGTTGATGCAGCGTGAGGAAATTGAACGGGAAGTAGATCTCAATATTACAATGGTGGGCATTGATGAGTGCTTACAAGAGCAAAAGCATTGTGTAGGCTCTTGTTCGAGTCGAACAGAAATTAATCGACAACCATACACTGTAAATGCGAATAAAACTGCTTTAGTAGGGGTGCGAGTGGATTTGAGTGCAGTCTGTACATGTAAAGCACGTAATTTTAGTAGCGAAAATTCCTGCCGCACAATATATTGCTTTAATGGAGGCCGTTGTGTTGAGACACGCAATGGTCCCAAATGTGTAGCGTGTCCTATCGGTTATAATGGTCCCCGCTGCCAACAGAGTACGCGCAGTTTTCGCGGGAACGGTTGGGCCTGGTATCCTCCTCTGCAGCTTTGCGAAGAATCCCATCTAAGTTTGGAATTTATAACTAAAGAAGCAGACGGCTTAATTATGTACAATGGACCAATAGTGCCGCCTAAAATTGAAGAAACCGTTATAACAGATTTCATAGCCATCGAATTAGAGCAAGGTTACCCGCGCTTGTTGTTGGACTTCGGTTCAGGGACTTTAGAACTGAGAGTCAAAACGAAGAAAACGTTAGGAGACGGTGTGTGGCATAGGTTGGATATTTTCTGGGATAGCGAAACCGTACGATTGGTTGTGGATTTTTGTCGTTCTGCAGACATATATGAAATGGAAGATGGTACGCTATCTGAATTCGACGACAGTTCTTGCCAGTCTGGTGGGGTTATACCACCTTTTAATGAGGCCTTAAACTTAAACACACCTCTACAATTGGGTGGCTTGTATCGTCAGCATTTCGATCAAACGCTATTTCGTTGGCAATATGCTTTTTCTTCCAAAGGTTTTGATGGTTGCATACGCAACGTCGTGCACAACTCGGAGCACTATGATTTGGCTTTTCCAGCAATGGCTCGCAATAGCTATCCCGGTTGCCCGCAAACCGATGAGGTGTGCATGAAAACCGAGCATACCTCACGCTGCTGGGAACATGGCAACTGCGTGGCCAGTCTAGTGCAAGCGAAATGTCACTGCCAACCCGGTTGGACGGGACCTACTTGTAATATACCCACCATACCCACCACTTTTAAACCACAAAGTTATGTAAAATTTGCTTTAAGTTTTGAACCGGATCGTTTTGCTACCCAGTTGCAATTACGATTTCGCACTCGTGAATTACAAGGTGAAATTTTTCGAGTCAGTGATCAACATCAGCGTGAATATGCAATACTGGAATTGCAACAGGGTTATTTACATCTTCGTTTCAATTTAAATTCGTTGCGAGCTGAAGAACAGCACTTAATACTAAGCGCTATTTCTGTTAATGATGGCCAATGGCATGTAGTGAGAGTTAGTCGTTACGGTTCTGCTGCTGTCATTGAATTGGACGGCGGCGAGGGTAGGCGCTATAATGAAACTTTTCGTTACGTTGGACATCAATGGTTATCGGTTGACAAACAGGAAGGCGTTTATGCAGGTGGCAAAGCAGAATACACCGGTGTAAAGACTTTTGAAGTCTTAGGAGATTTCCAGCGCAGTTGTTTAGATGATATCAGGTAAGTGAAATTGATGATGTTAATGTTACAAAACTAAGTGACTTTTTTTCCGTTGCGTTGGAGTACTTTGTGCTTGAACGTTACCGTTGGCTTAGGTTGTTGCTGTTTGCATTACAGCGCTTTGGTGGTCAGTAAAGTGTGTGGTAGCAGGCTAGCTTCTATTGACTCAAAATTTAAAAAAAAATTGTATAACTCGACGAGAGGAAAAATTGTAAGAATTTTCGCTGCTTTTCTGTTAACAATTTTCTTCGACTTCATTGACTCTTGGGTAAATAAATGTAGGCAGACGTTGTAGTAATAACTGATGACAATTAGTAATCTTAATCTTAAAACATGGCAGGTAACGAGTGGTAATGCATCAAAAAGAAATTTTTTCAATTTGCTGGATAGAAAAAGGTATGTAGCATGAGCGCTTAAATTTGCTGTCACTATAATAGAGGATAAAAAAATAAAATTGAAAATAGAATTAAAAATGCTGATATTTTCCTTATAAAGATAATTATTCCTTAGACATGTAGAGTATTCTGGCCATTATATTCGTTTTCCGAGCCGAGTCGAGCATCGCTTACCCCTCATTCTACCGACATTCCGTGTATATTCATTTCGGCAAAAAGGCATCCTTTGACACCTTGCTTTCGAATGCAGATAAGGAGAAAAATAATTATTAAAAAGTTATCTTCTTTCATTTATTTGTTGATTTATTTTGCCTTTACATTTTAATTTTATGAAACATCAAAACATTGCGATATTGTTGTTTATTACAACAAATAATAATCATAAAAAAACCTTTTAAGAAAGCGTTTCCTTATTCAGTGCCACACCTTGTACTTACGAACGGTTGTCGTACTACGTGTACCCTTTCACATGTATGTCTTTTTACACTGGTAACAAATTCTACTCACTCTATTACCTAAGCAATACTTTTCTGGGCGTTTTTTCCCTTGTCGAAAACGAAGTGATTTTACATGAGTTTTTCGCACACTGCTGCAAGGTTTTCTTCAAGCAGGGATTAAAAATTTTCTGGATGAAACATTTTCAGCTATCGTTCATCTGTATAACACCCATGCGTTTTGTGTGTGAAATATGATTGCAGACAAAAGATTACTTTTTGCGGCAGGTGGAAAGCTCAACAGGCGTATAAATTACAAAAACGGAAAACGAGGACAGCAAATATGACAGCAATTCTGAATTGTGAGTTTTAAGGAAATGAAAATTTCTTTTAATTCTATGCAAAGAAAAGATGGTTAAAGTTACGTGCGGTGGTATTTTAATTGACTTTATTTAATCCAAACTCTCGTCCGCGCGGATCGCCATTCTTCTTCTTTCACATTATACAAATGTCTTAATTCAAACTGGCCTTGCTAGCTATACTTAAATGGCACTCAATACACAGCGTACGTTTCACTCCTCTTGTAATTAAATTAAGACACATCTCCCTTTGGCAAAATACAACTTTTCCTCAATCATAGCAATCTGTTTGTTGTGAACATATAAGTGTTAATGAATTTGAAATATTTGTTCCTGAAAGTTGACAAGACATTCGCAATCAGTCATATAAACTAAAAAAAAAAAGAAAAGAAACTAGATGTATATTCAGGTGCTGAGAAAGTATGGAGACGAAATAACAAACAGTTTTTATATTTGAAAACCGCACTCACCATCATCCGGATATCTAACTAATACCATTACATTGCATTTCAAACTGGAAATTCTAAGAAATCATTTAAAAGGTCTAATTAACAACATGCCCCTTTGGTACGTGTGTTTGCGTGTGGGTTCCATAAATGACATCAACAATTATCGTACATCAAAAATATTTCATTTAATGACTTGGATATCCAGAACCAGATGATTGGTTTACATATATGCCATCTATGAAAAAAAAGCGTTCGGTTTTCTTTCTATCATGAACTTTTGAAATTTGAACCTTTATTGTGTTAACTTGTTGTAGTGTTTCAAAAATGTTTATTAATATTTATTCCCATCTTTTACATACACATGAACACGAATTCAATGCAGATTGGATGGCAAGCATTTACCTCTACCGCCCTCTATGAATGGTACGCAATGGGGCCAGGCAACGATGGCCCGCAATTTAGAACGCAACTGCCCTTCGAATCGACCCTGTTCGAATATCATATGTCCGGATCCATTTGATTGTGTAGACTTGTGGAACGAGTACGAATGCACGTAAGTAGAATAGTAAACGTAACTCTTTCATTGAAACCAACATCAATAGTTGCAATCATTTTCATTCAGTGTACATGAGTGTACTTGCGTTGAGTTTGCATGTGTAAGTAAAACGAAATGGCCAACAAAATGAAAAATCAATTGCATGCATCACAAACATTAAGGCAATAAATGTTGCAACAGCTGCTTAAAGATTATTGATGTATCCATTACATGCATTTTCCCTTCCTTTTTCACTCTGTTCATGGTCACAATAGATTTTACTGGTAAATTAGTTTTCTTTCAATTTTATTCTGTTGAAGGAATTCTATGATATTGTTTTTATTTTTCACATTAGCTCAGTTAGTGAGTTTATGGTTTCTTTTGCTTCCTCTTCGAAAATTAATCAAAAAAATCTCTACTATTCGTAATGTATTTTTGTGTGGTCAGCATAGTTAAGATACTCTGCTACGCCAGAGAGCAATGTGAAAATAAATACCTCTTTATTAAGGTTCACTAAGGAGCTGCTTTACTACATATCGTAATCAAAATAATGATTTTACTTTATTTTATTTACTTTTTTAGTTTGCTTGTTTTATGAATGTAGTTAATTTTTTTTTCTTTTTTTTGTAGTCTAAAACGAGGTCCATGTAATACATACCTTGGGTATAAGAGAATGTAGTTCTTACAAATTAGTGCAGCAAATACGTTATTAATATCTATTTTTATAATGAATTTTTCAAACTTGTATAGATTCTTTTCATTTATTGAAAGCATCAACTTGATATAACTTGTACTTGTTATCTTTTTGAAAAAACAGTAGACTAAATACGTAAAAAAAAAAGATTAATTCAACAGAGATAAAGAGGTTTTCTAACAAAGACAGAAATTTCGTTTTTTAAAAAATATAACAACAACTTATTTAACAACATCTACCTCCGGAAAACATTTGATGTACAAGAAATTATCCTGAATTAGATTTACAACTATTTCGAAATGCAATGACGCTCTTGGAGGGATTGGAAGTTAAGCATACACCAAAAATAATAATACATGAAACAAGCAAGAAAGTTATATTCGGCTGGGGCCGAGTCTCGCATACCCGCCGCCATTTGAATGTTTGCCGTTCCATGCTTTCATTTATTGTCATAAGAAAGTGAATGGGAGAAAATTGGTCTTTCATCGTTTACTTCACTTTCTACTTCAGGTATTGTTAGTAAATTTAGTCTACCACACCGTGAGATCTATTATAATTAATTTAGAATTAGCACCCTCAGCTTTCGTCTTCTACTCTTCACATCCGTCTGCTTAATAACCGTATCGACGACATGGCGATGAAAAAATTAATCCACAGCGTCGTGACGTCCGCGGTATTTAATTTGGAACTAATACATTTAGCTTCTCGCATTCTACCCTTCAAGTCCTTTTATTTAGTATCCGTATTGGTAGTATTGTTAAGAAAAAATTAATCCACCACGTCGTGGTGTCTTCCATAGCTATTTTAGAAATAATATATTTTTCGACACATAATATATCTTTGAGGGATGCACCAAATAGTTTGCCCCATGAATAATAAGAATAAACCCCCAACAAAATGGGAAACGGAAATTTAATCAATTGTAACTTTGTGTGGGCATGGCCGAATTTTGCACATAAGTAGTGGATTTTTTCGTAAAGTAAACCTGGCAAAATTCAGTCTTCTACCTTTCATAATTTGTAAGGAATGAGCAACAACCCACTAATTTTTGTTTAGAAAAATGGAGTTGCGACAGTTTACGCTTTACTGCGAGCTTGTGCCATGACAAATTTGGGCCATTCTCGGTACCAATCGCCTATGTATAATGTATGCATATTGATGACTATGCATTGGCATATATGCACCTGCACTGCATTCTTAGCAGAGCAATGGAAAATGCTCTTTATTTGCGTCTGCTCCGCAGAGCATATCTAGTACATCTTGTTTGCTAAAGACTTTGTGATCATCATCGTATTCTTCTATCTTATCTACATGGCTCTATGTATAAAATAAGAAACGTGATAGTTTTTAACATAAACTGTAAGCTGGATGCTTCGGTTCCTCATTTGGTGCACTCATCTCTCCGAGGGTCGACAATCATTTCCAGGTTACACAAAAGTTTCGCTACACGATGCTATTACTATGACGTTTCCAGGCAAATTATATTTGATATGCAGGTATTACTAGCTCGGACAAGCATTGTACCATTATTACGGTCGGAAATGAACGGATCTAACAAACAGTCGTAACCTAATTAATTTATTGCTTTGTTATAATATTATTGCGTAGATTCTTCCAAGCTGCCGTCGTCGTCATTGCATTCGAAGTATATGTGGAGTACATACGCGAATTTTTCTATTATTCTATTACTTTGTTTACTTTGATGTCCATATTACACGCACTGTATACACTTAGTGTATGTGATCGATCGTCTGTTTAATTGTGCTTGAGCTCTTTGTTAACCTTTGCGAGAAAATGAAAATTTTTACAAGAAAATTTGTGAAGTGCAATTAAACTCATGCAAACATAAAATTAGAAAAGTTTGGAAAGAAACGTAAAAATGATTTTGCTAATGAAAAGAAATAACTTCAAAGCTCTTGTGGATCTAGTAGAAGGTGAAAGAACTTGTACTTAAAAAATTGCTTCTTTTGTTTTTGCAAACTCTAAACTAATTTGTTTGTTTGTGAACATAAATGCCAAAAGCGCGGAGGTGAACGTGAGCAAAGATATTTACTATTCAGGCAAATATTATGAAGAGAAATACGAATACAGACTTGTCGTCCTACCCAAAGAGTTGGTAAAATTTGTGCCAAAATGTCTGATGCGGGATGGTGTTCCATAGATGTACAACAATCGCGTGATTCATTATATGATTCATAAACCGGAACCGCACCTATTACTATTTCGACGTCCCAAACAACAACAATATCTTTAATATCAAAAAAATTAAATTCTGGATTGTAAGGATCTGGTGCTAGATCAGGAGAAGTCTTAAAACGGACTTCATTTCGTTCATCGAGGGCAAGACAGATGAAGGTTGGAGAGAACATTTTCTTTGTTTTTTTTTGTGTTATATAATCAGCACCTAACAAGTAACTGAGTGAGCTACGTCAAGGCATTTTTATGCCACTTTATATTTAGTTTCTTATTTCCAATTTAGTGCAGTTGTTATATACATAAATTAATTTTTGGGATCATATTTTTGTCCACGGTTCTGCTTGTTAATGAATTTTTTCAATTTTCTCTCGTTCCTTTAGTGATTTGCATCTTATGTTATTAATGATCCTTGCGTTCCACCAATTACATGGTTTAGTCTTCCTGGGTTTTGCCATGGCTCTTCTTCACGGTTGTATTGTTGGTACTAATGGACTTTTCGCTTATTGCGTATAATTTTTTTAGATATTTTTTATGGCTTTTTTTCTTTGCAAAGCCAAGAATTTGTCACATTTTTTATACTAAACAATGAAAAATTTAATAAAGAAAACAACACAAAACAAAAAAAATGCTTTACTATTCCAATTACACTTTACTAGCCTACACTAATACAAATCTAAATAAATTAATTAAAAAAAAAAAATTTTAAATTTATTTTAAATAATCGTTCGTAAAGCGGCCACAATCTTCTTTTACAGCTTTTACAGCTTAAAGCGAAACGCCAAAGCAACTGCAAAAGTGGTTTCGAAAAAAAAGTGTTCAAGGCTTTCAGGTTTAGTTTTAAAGAAATCTTAGTTTTCTCTCTAATCTGCGACGTCTGCAGTACACAGCAAACTTAATGATTTGCAACACTTTTGTAAGGTTACGTTCAAAACTCCTTTTATATCCAATCGCTTTCGTATTTCCCAGCTTATAAGTGTAACGAAAATATTTATAATAGAGGTCTTGCAAGATCGATTTTTTATCCATTTAAAACTTCCCTTCTTCGATTATCATTACGAAACCCTAAACTATCTTAAGACACAAATTCTTCTGAATCGTTCTAAGTTTGTCTGTCCTTCTGTTTAGTGCTCAACCAGTAATTTCTTAAATATTTTGGTGAAATATGTTGCAGCCACGTATTTTGGCTCAAGGACGAACGGTATTGAAAATGATTCAGAAGGAACCACTGATCGACCACTTTCTATATAACGCCTTGAATAACTATATTAGGCAAAGCGATATAGGGTGTTTTTACTTGTTTTTCCACAATTTTTGGATATTGGAAAAAGGGTCATTTAAGTCGCTAAAACAGAAGAACATCTTTCTTAAATGATTAAACTGAAGTCTTCTTTTTTCCGCTATTCTCTTGTCGCTTTTTCTTATTTCACTTCTCTTGTCGTCTTCTTTCTTCTCTTCAATCATTTCTTCACTTTTGTTTGTAAATGCAATTTTCCATCAAGGGCACAAAGAAAATTTATAATAAATATAGTGCAATAACGACTTGTGTTTAAAACACCAAATAAACACAAATCTGTTTCGAAAACTGCAATTTTGATGTAAAGTACGATTTTACGATTTACGATCGCCCGAGCGATCCAAAATTTTCACATCATTTCAGTATTCCGCAGTACTTACTCAGCAATTTTTGTCAAGAACGCTTGAAAGCTGCCATTATTTTCAGGTAACGACTTTTTCAATGGTCGTAAAAATAGACTTCGTCTATGATCCAAAACATGTGAGCGTGCCAAACTGGTCAAAATATATCAAAATTGTGGTCTGTATGTTCGCCCAAAAATATACCAACGAATGCAAAAAGGACGGACATGCTTAAATCGGTTATGAAAATGATTGTGAACGAACCCTTATAATAGGGATGGACTCTATCTTAGGTCCTTGTGGTTTTTCACCCATCCACGCGATCTTAATATAACACGAACACACATACAAGTGGTGCGGTGTGCAAAAATTATATATTCGAACTGATAAATAATAGAAACTTTTCATGGAGACTATCTCGTTTTTATCCCGATACTAAAGGATGACTTTTTCTTGATTGTCATACGACTTCAAGAGTTTCGTAATATTTTAGAGCAACGTCACGGAAAACCCAAAAATTTGCTTGAAGAGTATACCCCGTATTCAAGTTGAAGCGAGTCCATGAAAAAGACGCTTACATTTGGTCATTTTCTACAAAATCGCATAAAATTATTGCAAGCCTTCTTTCCTCCGTTGTTTACTACATTTCTTCTTAAACCATTGTACACTATGTTGTAATAGAAGACCTCGGAAAGCCACGAAAAATATTGTGGCGCTCTCTTGTAACCGCCTGACGACTTATGATGTCTCTGCAATGTTGCTCAGTGTACGGTTGCTGAGAAGATAGGATCAAAACCGTTTTCGGTTCCCTTAGTGTCGATCGCAAACTCTTCACGACTCTTATCTATATCACTTAGAATTAATGTAAGTTTGGGATGTTAAGTATAAATTCTGATGTTTATGAATGTAGTTAGAATGTGTAGGGTTTGCTGTGCTTAAAGTATATGAGATTTAATTGAAGATAAGTCACATGGGAAACATATTCATATTATCGTCGTTTCTGTAACCCTTATTGCTCTCAACTGCTGATCATGCTTATAAATTGCATGGCAAAATTTGGTTGTGATGATTCATAGAAGATTAGAATCATTTTCGTTGCGGTTTAATACCTCATACACATGAACTGCATATTAAGTTTGTTCTGGTGATTGGCACTTAAGAGCTAAATATTTAGGTAACAATAGCCATCAGTGGGAGAAACTTAACTTCGTTTGAAGTCTTGATTTTGATTGTATAAAAAAGCATGAAAGCTATTAAAAAATTCAAATATTTAGAAATTAAGTTGTTTGTTGCTGCGTTAACCTTAGGCAATATTAGCATAACAAGCAAAGCCTAGTTAGTGCGAAGTTTATCTTCATTAAGTCATGTAAACTATTATTATTTTCGAATTTGTGTTATATTTTGTTTACAAATCAACTAACATTTAGGCCCATTCACATAAATACCATATAAACGTGTACATGTTATATGCGAACACATTCACAAGCACTGGGCGAGATGCAGTGCACTCGTACCCACTTATGCAGAGTACAAGGGCACATGCAATTAAAATGTATGTCAGTAAACATGATTGAATGACATGATAAACTCCACAATACTATTGTTTGTGTTTCCGAATATTGACTAGTAAATGTAGTAGTATGCTAAACAGATTTCTTACATATCCCGGCTACTGTTTTAATGCAACGTAAAGGAAAAGGAAATAAACGTAAAGTGTTATCATCAACGTAAGCTTTATCTTTAACCATTAGAAACTTGACATTTCCTTACGTTAGTATTCAATACATTAGAGCGTAGAGACAACAACAACAACAACAGTAACAATTGAGACAAACACAATCGGCAATTGTAAGGCGTTGTAATACTAGTTGCTGTTCTAGTTATCGTTCTACTCATTGTCCATATTATTATTATCGTTATCATCATTATCAAGATTGCTATCTTCATTATCGGTGTAAAGAAAGGATTGCCCTTCTTTCTCATAAGTCGTACACTTCCCCAAAAAGTTTCTTCTTGCAATCATAGACTACTACGTTATGCAGAATGAGAGAAACTAACATAGTAATGTTGAAGTACGAAGTATGTGTAGGTATATGGACGTGCATGAGTATGTGCAATCCTCTCCATAAAAATGATGAATTGATATGCCAACATAAGGCATGTTAATATCAATTTCCTTGAAACGACTGCGCTATATGCGCACTAAAACTACATCCTCAATACTGTGTGCTGCAGATACATCATAAGTGGAACTGTGTTGGAATGTCACAGATTTCAGTAACATGCTTATATATGCCTATCGACACATACTTTTGCACATATGCATAAAAGTATTTAAATAGATTATACGATCGCTGGGATTCATGCAACACCGGCAGCAGCAAGGCAGCTGCAAACATTTTCCACATCATTAGTTATGCAGAGAGTAACAAAAGCTTAGACATACGCATACACGTACGTACAACGGCAGTTATCAACATTCTCGAATTACTGGCTGACACTGTGCAAATATGAATACACGCTCACACCCACACAAACAATCTTAAATACACATGATTTAAGTGCACAAACAATACGCAAATCAGTTAGAGAAACCAAAAGAATGTATGAATGCACTCATCTTTGAGTAGTCCCTCTTTTTATAAGATTAGTTTTACGGATAATGTGTAAATCTTCTAGGCGCACACATTCGTGTTAGTATAGCTGCATATCTAACTTGTTTATCTATGTTTTCATATGTATATTTGTATGTATATGTATATGTGTATATATATGTATGTACATTTTTATGAGTAGTATATATAGTTTACATAGTGATACACATAGTAGTCCGGTGACCAACCATTTCCTTCATCCTTGCTCTGTCTCACATCCAAGTTCCCTGCCAGTACCACTGCTAGCCACGATATTGATGACATAAAGTGGCACCATTCTCTCTTGGAGGATGTAGTATATATAGTGCAGCTGTGCGGACGTGTGTGTTTTGTGCTATGAACAAAGCAGCAGAACTTAAAGGCCAAGTTTTAAATTCACTAGCTCTCTGCTCTGCTCTTTAGGAATATGTTGTTCATGAGGGATTTTTTCGTACTCTGTTTAAACATTTTTTACTAACTCTGTTTTCTTTCTCCCTTCATTTCTTAAGCACCTCACCGTTATGTGCTTTAAACGCGTTCCATTTGCATTTCCTATATGTAAGCTCTTGCGTCTTTTTTTTTTTTTGTTTATCCACACGTGTCTTGTCTACAGTAGTCTATTATATCATTAGGATAGATGTTTAACGAGTGATACCACAAGATTTTTTTTTTTTATTTCTTCATCCCTTGGCTGCTCAGCATATGTTTTATTAAAAAATTTCAATATTCTTTATTGCATTATTTAGTTGCAGTGAAGGTCGCGTCATGTCGTCCGATACCAAGGGCTGTGTGGATCGCAATGAATGTCTGGATTTGCCCTGTCTAAACGGCGCCACATGCATAAATCTTGAGCCTCGTTTACGCTATCGCTGCATATGTCCTGAAGGTTATTGGGGTGAAAACTGTGAACTCGTGCAAGAAGGGCAAAGATTAAAGCTAAGCATGGGAGCGCTGGGTGCCATATTTGTGTGTCTTATTATCATACTGAGTAAGTAAACAAAAATAAATAAAAAAAAATTTTTTTTTAATAAAAAATAGCGGAAAGCAACGGAAAAATTATGACAAACGCTTCTACGATTGTTTAAGTTTTCCAAAATCTTTTAAAGAAATTTTATTAAAATGATGTTTGCTCATCTTTAAGCCGAACTATTACATGAGAGAGTACGATAGAAAGAGCTTCGGTTGAAATTTATTATAATAATTTCTTTGAAATTTTTTTATTAACATATTGTTATGAAATTCGCTTTTCTCGGATACGGTTCGTATCACTGGATCGTGGATATCCTTTTTAAGACACTTACACCTCTTCACTACAAGACACTTTTGTTTACAATCAATTTGCTTAACGGTAGGACTATTCACATTTTACTTTGGCAATACTCTGGAGTTCTCAACGCTAATATTCTTTTTCGACTCGAAAGTTCTTGACCGATTCCGCAAATAGTCTGTTTATGTACACTTTTACAAGCATATCACTATTACCTAAGTTAATGGCTTCATTTTTAACCCGTTAACCTGCTTTTCCGCTAATCGTTTTCTTTGGCCGGCAGCTGCACGACGCGCCGCAAATATGCAGTCGGGTTTTCCCTCTCCAGGGAATTTATTATTTGGGAATATCAATTAGCTGGAATGAACGGGATTTGGGATTTCCGTAACAATATTTTGAAAATATTCTCAGAGAAAATTGAAAAGTAAATATAAAACTTTTCGTTTAATAATATTTTTCCTTTGGAATAGACCAAGCTTTGTGCAATTTTTTTCTTAAGCCATTGTTAGTATTTGGGTTTCAAATATTTAAATTTACAAAGAAAATTGATCACCATAAGCTTTATGTGTGTATTCTCTCTGTGTATTCCCTCTGTGAACATGTTGCGTGAAATTAGAGGAATGGCTTGTGTTTAAGACAATATTCTTGAAGTTTAACTAACTTTACTTACATTTTTGCTCTACTCATGACTAGTCATAAGGGTTTATTTTGAAACTTGTAACTTAGCCTCTGCAGAAATAATTTTTTTTTTCTATGTTGCCATGTAATACAAATTAAAAGTAGGCGCCTTACGCACCTTACTCTCACTATCTGGAGATAGCGATGGGCCTTTTTGCCGAAGTATCTGATCAACACTTATAATTTCGTTGGGGTATCTGATAAACACTTATAATTGTAACTGCAATGACTTTAGCTCTGAAATAACTCGTAACAGTCTATTCACACATGGCGTATTTCGGTGATTATTGGTACTTTTGGAATGTGAGCTGAAATCAAGAAAAAATTAAAATTTCATCAGATAAAGAATATCACATGAAATGAAGGAAATGTCTTAACATCATTGAAATTCATAAGTCTACGTCTGTTAACTTTTTGTGAAAAAGGCTCAAAATAAATAAATTAAGACACCCGCAGCAATGAAGAAAAAAGCGAAATGATTGCATAAAAGTGATGCATGTGCCACGTTTATTGTCTGGGAGAATTGTGGACGACGGCCAAAAGCATACATTGCATGCTTTATAAACGAACCGCTTTTCATTTCATAATTTCTCTTCACAAAAGAAAAAAAATTTTTTTATATTTTTATTTAATCATTTAGGCGGAAAATACAAAAACCTTGCTTGCTTCGGTCACTTACCACATAATAACTAACATTCGTTTGAAGACCACAACTAAGGAAAGCAAAAGTAAAAACTAATAAGCATTTTGATAGACTGGTGAAATGATGATCACTCCAGAATGCGTAAATTGCATTTTAACAAGTTAGGCTGTTTTAACGCGTGTTTATTAATTCACATACGGCGAGGCTTAATGAACACTTGAGCAATCTTTTACTGAAGTTTTTTCCTTTATGCGGGTGTTCACTGGCAAAGTGTTCAGATTAAAGCTGCATGCCTGATAAGCGTTCTGCTTGCGTTTCGGCTTAATTATTTCAACGGGTCATTAGCAAAGTCACTGAAAACGACCTCAGTGTAAACCCCTAAATTATGTTGGATCATGAGCGATGCGTTTATGCCCATCGCCATTATCCTGAAAAAGACAAGTAAAGGGCTTGATGTTTTCTATTTTGAAAATAAAAATTTGTGTCGTATAGGCAGGCGGGTGGGTATTCTAGGTGTGTCCTTTAAAAAGTTTAGGTCACTTCCAAATTCTGTTGCAAATTTGTTTGCAATATCTTCATTTTCCCTAACCAGAGAATCTTTACCACAGATACTACGTACTTGGGCAGACAGACAGATGGACAGACGCACATATAGGTTGAAGGGTTTTTGAAGCTTGTTTCTGCACGTTACGAAAGTAGTGTGAAAAAATAAATAAAACTATATATTGGGTAGGCATGGACAATTTTTCTACCAAAGTTAAAGTCGATAGTTTGATTTTTGTGAGCAGGCAAATATTTACAATAGACGGTCTTGCCATGTACATAGATGGACAAACGGCCAGACGGACAGATGAATATGATTAAATAGGTTCAAAATTTGATATTGATCGCGAATATATATATACTTGTGGGGTCTCTGAAGCTTCCTTCTGGGCTGAGTTGCAAACGTTTTGGCAAAACGTATATACCCCTCATCCCTTCGTGGTGGGTTTAAAAAATGCTAGTTAAATAAACACAGACATATACCTGGGAAGTTATAAGGCGTGCACAACACCACAAACTGTGCGATGGGGATCCCATAAGGCGCACATATTTCCGATCAACTCGAAAATGCCTAAAATGCCGAAAATGTCCTTCTTCTGCTTTCGTTTGTCATCAGTTTTTGCAATGAAATAGCAAAGTTGGAACAAACTATCCACAGTAGACATAGAGGTACAACTTTCAGCCTAAGTTGATGTAAAAATCGCTTGAAATATGTTTCAGGACATATTGTTTTATAGACCGATGCAGAATCACTTTCTCTGCCCCCCTGTCCGTCTGTCCATTCATATTCTTTTGTTTAAAATTTGGTTCACCGACGTGTTTTCGCCCAAGGACGCACGCTGTTGAACATAGTTCCGATCTGACCACTTTCTCGACCACCTCCCATATAACGCCTTATTTTGAAAAGCCGTTATATAAACAACCTGACGTCATGCGAAATGATATAGGGCATCTAATGATAGTCGTGGACCACTATAAAGTTTTTACTTATTTTTTTTTAATTTGCAAGGGATTTTTAGAGTTAATATTTTTCTTTTATTTAACTTTATTTAGTCGCACTGCGCTACAAGTGATTTGCTTTTTGTTTCCTTTACCATTTTGTTTCCGTTATTCATTTTATTACATTACTTATATGCATTTTTATTATTATTAAATCAAAGCAATCCAGTCTTTTTATAAATTTTTAATGCATCGTTTTTATAGTAATAACAACAATAACAATAATAATGATAATAATACTTAATGTAATGATGTTGCTGCTGTCATTTTACACTCATCCAAGTTTGGATGAACTGTAAAAAATAAGTTGACATAAAATTTTCACACTTTTATTTTTTCTCTTTTAAAACTTGCATTATACGGATAATACTCGGAAAAAAATTTGCGTTTAGTTTTATCGCAGCAGGTGTTGCAGAATGTTGCAATAATAATTTTAGAATTTTATAGTGTAAGTTCTGAGCTACGTTTGTATTTTGTGTTTGGATTTTTGCCAAATTTTTACTTTTACAAACTTATTACTTCTTCATTTTATATATAATTTGTTAGAATATTATGTGAGCACAAAAGGTGTTCCAAAATGAGTTGGAACTTTCGTGCTTTAAAAAATAAGGTATTTTTACTTTACATCTCTTCTGCGGTAGTCATTGGAAAACTTGCGTTCAAGTAATGAGCTAAACATGATTGTTTGTTTTATTAAACCGACTGGGACAGACAAACATGCAACATGACAGATAATAGTGCAATAAAGACAAATTCTCCTTTTCTACTATTCTTCAAAGGTGTATCGTTTTCCGACTTCTCCTTCCTGTGTAAGATCAGTTGAAACGGTATAAAAGATTATAATCAAATGACGATTATATCGCCATTAAACTTTTGTTTCGTAATGGAATCTTTCTTGTTATCTTCAAAATGAGATTGAGGATGACGTGCTTTTTCCAATGGAATTACGCGTGTGTAACCAATTAAATTGTACAACTTTATATTAGAACATGGTCCATAAGTTCGTACACTATTCTCTCTGACAACCGCGAGTCTCGCGCTTTTTACATAACAAGTGCATTTAATTCAAAAACGTACATTCAATGATCATCCGCATCAGTTCTCCACGGTCTTGCCATGTGCATATTATGTGCATGTAATAACCGCAACACTAGCTGTTCGTCCTTTTGCGAGTAATCCTCTTAGAGCTCTCTACTTTGTTTTTATTTAATTTTTTCTCCTTCTGCTTACACGATACCAATCACATATTAAAACAATTTTTTTTCCATTACGTTTGCAACTAACATACATCGCCATCATTACTGTTATCTTTGCGGTATCTCAACATGTTTTTGCTAATTTACTAAAGGGTGGTATTAAAATCAAATGTAGCCTTCTGCCATTGGCCAGAAATAAAAAGTGCTTATTACTATCAAGGTGAGGACCGATAAGGATTTTCATACGCTGTGTGAACGTGAGAATCATTGCGAATAATCTAATCTTTTGTTATAACTTGAACATAAAGCGATACAAGAAACAAAGATTTTGCGGTCTTTCCATTATAAAGCATGACATTTCCGATGAAATAAACAAATCTAAAATTTCCTTAATAGCAATGGTACGACCGACTGGTATGGAAAATCTCGTGTTGGTCGAAATATTTACTTTTTCGTTATAATTTGTATGTCTCCCAAAGGTCTCCAAATTACTTCAGTACCGGCTGCCCCAGCAAAGATCTGAAATGATTGAAAGAACCTACGTTAATATACTGCAGCCAACGCAAGAATGCGAAATTATTTCCTGACATCAATTTATCACATTTCCGTTGAGTAACAAAACGATGACTTACAAAATTAGCTTTTTGTAAATACATCGTTCAAGTTGATCAGCTTTTGATTATCAGAGCTTACACAAAGATCAGTTGGTTTAATGAAAAGGGCTTGTGCTCCTCAAGCTGGTAAGCCTCAATAATTGTCTTTCGTGCCGTGAAGACATAAAAGAGACTTTCCTAGCAGCTGGTACGACAAAAAGATATGTTTAGAGATAAAAGACTATTTCCGCGTAAGATCCGAAATAAACGAACGACAAAAAGAATTATGGTGCGTTCATTGCTCGCAATTCGGTTACGGTGTTTCATCAAATTCACTTGTACAGTAATACCATTCGAGCCCGCATTAAAAACTTTCGCATATAACCACAAAGTCAAATGTTGCAATCCCGGTCCCTGATTGCTAGCATTAACGAGCTTTAAGACTTGCCACACATTACATTAAAAGCTGCCCTAATTAAAAATGTTAATGAAGTTAGAGTGATGTTGCCTTGGCTCCGGATACCTGAGCTATTGCTTAGACCTCGCTCATCAGCACGTGCTTCGATATAGTACCACTGACACTAACGGTCTTGGGGGACGCATAATTCCAATCTTAGATGTCTGTGATAAGATTTTGTTGAAATTTCAAACACTTCCATGCCAGAGGTTTCCCCATTTTCCTGTTAATAAGTGATAAGATCGCAACACAGTCTTTGAGGGGTTGCCTAAGAATTTAATGGCGACTTGAATATTTATTTGATAGACGTCTTTAAAAAAAAAAACAATGACCGAAATTCAACATATGTTCTTTGTAACAATGCCAGGTACCGTTTTGAGCAGTTAAATTCAAGTTAAAATTGATAGAAGGTAGCCCATGCTTTCGTGTTTTGTTTCTTATTCTCACATGTAATAGAAAAAGGGGACTGTAGAGCAATTTTTACATTTGAGGCATCATTACATTTATATCAAAACCAAGGACATTTGTTGCGAAAGAAGTAGTCCAGCGCAAGCAAAAGTATAGCATTTCTTAGTTAGAACACTAGAAAGGCTTGCGTCTTCCCCCTACGGAGCGTTTACTAAAATTGTACAGAATTTTATAAATTTTCTTCATTTTTGAAGAATTTCTTAATTAAGTTAACATTTCTTAAGTAAATGATTAAAAAGAATTATGTTAGTAAAAAACTTTTCATGTTGTTACTGCTACTGTTGAAGTTATTCAGTATTTTTGTTTTGTAACCGCGATTAACTGCAACTTGCAATGTAATCATATAGTGGTAATAAAGCTACAAAGGATAACTTGAAAAAGGTCAGTATACTTACTTCAAAATGAAAACAGGGAAAAATTTCCTTTACCAATATATCCATCAAGATATTAATGCCTCGCGTTTTTCCTTCGCCATAGCCGTAGTTGTACTTCTTTTTTAGCTCTCCTTTAGTTTCGTGGCATCGTGAATCTAACCTCGTCCACTTATGCAATGCCAAGCTGTTGGTTGCTATAGATTACTTTGTTAGCTGTTCGTTATAAAACAGTCAGATAAGAGGTTTGAAAGTTTTTGCAAATTGCCAACGATTATATAAGCGTTAAGCCACAATGGTATTTTATAGGGGCATAGAAAAACACACAGAATAGAAAAAACGAACAAAAAAGGAATTACATAAAATGAACAATTCCGAAGAAAGAGATTTAAATTATTCATGTTGACAATGCAAGATGATATAAGCTAATAGAAACACGCCTTATATACATCAAACCCCAGCTTCACCGATTTTTTCCTTTTTTTTACTTATATCGTAGGGCCGACGATATATTAGGCGTGGAAATTTCCACCGTTGTATCTACCGTAGTGCATGACTAACAAAGTCAATTTTTTCTGGAAACCCGAATGTTCTGAGTTCATATGGCATTCGAGGCGTTTCTTTTGACTGATTTGACATTTTGAAAACCTTGCTTCTCGTAAGTTTGAAAGCGATATCTTAGATTCTGCGACTAGGTAAATTTTTTGCAGACATTGCACGGACGGCTAGACGGACATGCTCGGATCAATACAGATTTTGATACTGAATAGAACCTCTGAAATACTTTGTCGAATACAACCCCACCTTTCAAGGGCCTTTATTTGATTGAAAATTTGATATCCTGAAAAAAATTTTTTTTGATAGCGAACTCGAAAAATAAATGTAACCCCCTTCCTATTATCACAATGTCTTACTGCATCTAATTTAATCAATCGAATAATTGGCTTTACTTTATTTAACTCGCTTTACCCCAACTATTCAACTATGTAACCGTCATGCTATTTGCTTCTGCATCCTCTTATAAAATTCTAGTCATTGCTCTCATATTTGTGCTGTATAATCGTAAACGTAAAACCATTAAAAAGAAACGTAATGGGCCGGAGAAGGATGTACGTGAAACGGTAATTAGTTACGATGATGAAGGTGGAGGTGAAGATGATATGACAGCGTTCGATATAACGCCCTTACAAATACCGATAGGACAGGGTGGCGTGGGCAACAACATGCCACCGGACATAGCGGCCTGTAAAGTACCGATTATATGTATGCAATAACTACAACATTTGTTTTCTAAGAAAACGCGAATGATTGGTTTTCCTTACGCTATTTACTGTAGATCCTGTTGTTACATTATTGCCGGGACAAGAATTAAATGTGGGCTACTTAATGGAAGAACGTAAGAAACGCATTGATAAAGACGCGAATGCACCGCCATTCGACGATTTAAGAAATTTTACTTACGAAGGAAGCGGCAGTATAGCGGAATCACTAAGTTCATTGGCTTCAGGTAAAAGGTTTCTATGAACGTTTTTTAAACATTTAAGCGCAACGCGAAAGAATAGTGAAGCATTTCTGAAGCAACTATCTTTGTTGTCTGTTTTTGTGTTTTTTCGCTTTTCTTTTCTTGTATTTCCTTCATTCATTTTATGGTCTGTCTAGGTACTGACGATGAGAATCAAGACTTTAATTACTTACAAAAGTGGGGTCCCCGTTTCGACGCTTTGGCAACGTTATATATGCAGGAAAAGAATAAAACAACAAAACCAACAAACGACGATAAACCAAACGAAACTAGTGTATCATAAAATTAGGTTAATTTCTCTATATATTGCCCTCTTGCTCTCTTCCATTTTTAACATTCTAAACATTGTATATGCATGCACAAACAAATTGTACATATATGCATACTTACAAACACCCCAACGATTGGAGATAAGGTCACCGGCAAGTGTTGTTAAAAAAAAAATTGTTTTTTTTTTGTTTTTGTGAATACTTTGTTTTGTGAATATTTGCCATAAAAACAAACAAGCAGCCTAACGACATGACTTCTTTACGTGAAAGCAGGAAAGTGAAGTATATCAGTGTGGTAAAGGGAGAGAAAGGTTTACATTGCAATTAAGGCCAGTGGAACAGAGAACAAGAGAAATTTAACACTTTAGTCTGTATGAATACACGCTGGCGCTTACGTTCATGCTGATGGTTATGATGATGGCAATGGTGATGATGACGATGATGACGGTGTTGATGAAAAAATCATAGCTTCTAAAAATGTCATAAAGGAAAACTGGGGCATAAGCTTAAAAACAGAAGGGAAGATTAATAGACGAAATCCCTTAACGGAATATGCCTTTGAGTTATAAATTGACGTGAAGTTCAGAAGGCATTGATCAAAAGAATAACATACATATGCACTTATGCGTTCACGTAAATTGTATGTGTATATGTAATATACACATGTATAGTTTCATTAAATTTTAAAAAATTATATAAAAAAAAACCTGTGGAATAATTAGTGAAAAAAAAGAAAGAGACAAAAAATCTGGCAAAGAGCCAACAATCAAATGCGACTAGACCTTCGCACATAAACCGCAAAAAGGCTGAAAACACATTCCGACACATACAAAGAAAGAACTAAAGGAAACTTTTTGTAAATTATAATTTGTAAATATTAGCAAATAAATGTAAATCTAAGCTATATTGTGAGACAAAAATTAAATGAAAAAAAAAACAGGAGACAAGACAACTATGAAATTTTATTTGAAACTATTATCTATGTATGATCTAAAAAAAAACTAGTAGTTGAATATAATTATAATAATAATAATAATAACAATAATAATAATAATAATAATAACAACAACAAGAAGATGGAATTTATTATTAATATAAACTTATATAACTTAAAAACAAAATCATCAGAAAATAGTAAAAAGAAAACTTGATTGCATTTATTAGTCTCTTCAACTAAAACAATGAAAAAAATGCATATAAATTTCATAATAATATTAATAATAATATAATTAAAAAAAAAAAAAAAAAAAAAAAAAAAAAAAAATAATAAACAGTTACATCAAGAAAATAAAAAACAAAAAAAAATTTGTTAGTAGTTAGCTTATAAGTATGTAAGACATTCTTTTTTAAAATGAAAAACGATTAGAAAAAAGGACAGAAAAATTCGATGCGACTAAATGAAATACTAAATAAAGAGAAAAATATATAATTTTAAAAAATATTACAAAAAGGAAAAAATGAAATAGAAAGGTGTTTAAATTTACCCGCCAATACAGGTAAGCAATGCTAAAGAGATACTATCCTACTGCATGCTACTTTTAACCTCGCTTTTGTTTTCTCATTCTCCATTTATCCTTTTTAACAGAGTAGCTGACATTTTATGTTTTTCTTTACATTTTTTCGTTATTGAAGCATTTTATGTATAACGAGTTACTCCGTTGCATGAAGGTTTCAACTTTTCACTTTTTTTCAAGAGAATTTAATGAGCCTTGTTAGCAAGTAAACACTTGTCGTTTTTCCTCTTTATTACTTTCAGATATTCAGGTATTCATTCCGCCAAAGGCGGTGTGTTAAGTTTGACGAAAGCCTCCGACCTTCAGCAACGCACAAGAAGGTCCTATGAACCCATTTAGTTTTTGATGAGCTTGAAATCGATTTATTCGCGTTAGCCTGTCTATGTTTCGAGGACAGCCACGCGCCCATCTATGCGGTAAACTTGACTGCAAGCTTTCCCTTTTTCAACTGCCTTTCAACTAAGTATGAAAAACAATTATATCAATGAATAGTAAATAATAGGCAAAGGTCTTGAGAGCATATGGAAAATGGATTCCAAAAACTTATTTACCATAAGCGTTTTCTAAGTTACACAAGCGATTAGCATAGCAACAAGCATTCGTTTTAAATTCTTTTCTTTTGCTTTGTTTTACGTTTCTTTCATAAGGTCTCCTTATCTGTGTAAAAGTCCTATTATATATATTAAAAGAAATGCTGACACGAAAAGAATGCAATATCACAGATTTTCCTTTTTTTTTATTGTCGGTAAATATTACATGACTTTTAACAAAAAGTTGTTTAGGCACAAGACTTTTTGCTTATTTCAGCCAACTATTAAATCTCCCACACACACATTTCAAACAGTCAGGAAGAAAAATTACTTTAGTTTCCTTTCCTTCTTTTTTGCCGTTGCGCGTTCAGTTACAACAAATGATTTAAATTTATTGAGACACATGGTGTGCAGAATTTTTAACTTTCTTCGATATTTCTTTTTAAGGAGCGATGTTATTTTTTTTTTGAAAGTTTTATCACAGGATACTTTGAGCTACTTTGAGTTGATGGCTGTTTAACGTTTATGCATAATGCTAGTAGAAATGAATGTACCTTCTAAGCTTACCGGATGGATAGAATATTCGATGATGGCCAATTCATACAGATTTACCTGGGCAATATTTGCTGAACGAGCTTAGGAATGAGGCCATTTTTTCTTGCTTTTGTTATTCAGCTAATCCGATAACACTGAATTGTTATTCACGGGTCTCTTGTCTGTTCACAGTTTCCAATGATGATGATGATGATGATGATTAATATTGCGCCCATCCACACAAGAAAACCCCTCCTTTCGATCCTTCACGTGATTCTAATGTAAAAGCGAGTCCATGTTGCATTTGTAATCACCTAACAACAAAGATACTAAAATGACTTGGTCATGAGCATCTATGCATTCGTCCAACGTGTTTCCGCTAGATTACAAATTAAGGCGACATATTTGCGTTCCATTATGTGTGGAAAATGTTATGAGGTGTTTACGATCACAATTACCTCAAACACTTTTAATTTTGAGTTCTTTAACACTATATCATGGAGTCGAGTTCATTACCTGCGCTCGTACAGCTGCGTTTAGTAACAGCAGTGCAGTGCACAAGCGTTTTGCTTTAAGGAGTAGGATCCTTGTAATATTTACTAAAGCCTTTTATGCCTAACTTCCTTTGACTAAATGCTGCTGTTTTTATAATTCAAACATAGTGTTACGAACTTCGCTTTTCTCGATACGATTCGTATCACTAGATGGCGGATATTCTTTTCAAGAGAAATGCACTTCTTTTAACTTCAAGTTTTTTTATTTACAATGTATTTCTTTAAGGGTAGGATTATTTACATTTTACTTTGGCAATACTCTCAACTTCTCAACTCTAATATTCTTTTTCGACTCAATGTTCTTGTCCGACTAACTCTGCCATCCGCCAATAGTCTATTTATATACATTTTTACAAGCATGTTACTATCACCTAACTTCTTGGCTTCATTTTTAATCCGTTAACCTGCTTTTCCACTAATCGCCTTCCTCGCGTCGCGAATGTGCAACCGGGGTTTTCCCTGTCTGCTTCTCCGCTAGTCGTTTTCGTCCGCCGGCAGCTGCATGACGCGCCGCGAATGTACAATTGGGTTTTCCCTCTATATGGAATTTATTGCTTGGGAAAAATCAATTAATTAGCATGAACTGGATTTGGGATTTCCGTAACAATAGTTAAAATCGGACTCGGATTGACAGCCACCTTAATGAGATTAAAAATTATCGCATCACGCTACCAGTCTCCGCTCTAAGCGGAGAGAACAAAATAATTTTTAGAAATTTTATTTATCCTTCGAAGATGATACATTCATTCCAATGCTCTCCTACTTTTTGGCACGTGTTTTGCGGAACATGATTTGTCTTTGCTCTCAAAATAGACCTCAGTTCCGGCAAACATTTCTTCTTCTTCTTTTTTCATGGGATGGATCCGCATCTCATATGAAGATATAATATTGGGCAGTGATTGCAATGTGTTACTATAAATCTAAATAATTTATGCACACAAGACTGGCGTGACGCTTCCTCATAGTTGATATTGAGCTATAAAAGGTCTATACGGTTTACTGAAAATTGTAGACCATTTCTTTTAGATATTGCATGTGACCAACTTTTGCCTGGTAGCTTACCTGATCATGAAATGTCGATCGCAGCTTACGATATGCAGTATATTCGCGGCAATCAAACATCGATATCTTCTAGCTAGAATGATTTAAGGTGGCTTACCTACGCTATTGCAACAATGTCTTGGGGGGTAATGTGCAGTGTTTTGCCAATGTGCCTGATAAATTCTGTTATTTATCTTCCAATCTATTTAAATTGTAAAATGAAGACGTCCGAATTAAGGGCTAGTTTGTTAAAAATCGCAATCTGCCGTGGTTCACAGCAGATATCATGGCTGCAACTAGAGTCCGTAATATGGCCTAAAAACCAGGAAATGTAGAACAAGTGCAGTTGGTTGGAAATAAGCACGCGAAGCGACTTCGTTTGAATAGTAAACCCAATGCATAACTTCCACCCAAAGATCTTCGGAAAAATTTACAGGAAATGCACATGAAAAATGTCAGAGTGCAGTGTTACTTCTAATAGTTTAATTGAATATTTCCGTAGTTCGGCATTATAACCGGCAATTTCTCTCTGCACTTGGACAACAGGTTATCATATAGACGTAAAGAGTCAATCAGTTCAGAACCTTAACCATAGAGTAGAGCTGCCAAAGTGCGTATCGTTTTAGGTCTAACATCGTCATTGACGATAATGTGAGTATCAAATTTCGTAACTTGGTTATTCCAAATATAGTTTCAGCACTGACCCGTGTACTATATCATATTAGTATAACTTACACGTTTTCTGACTGATGGACTTTAGCTGCTACAGCTTGCGCCCAATTTTGTTTAGTATTTGCTTTCCATGCTGACGACATATACATCCGCCTTTTGCTACCACTTGCATTTATAAATGACGGATCACTGAGAATGTAAATCGGAATGCAACTTCGTCTAGTAGAAATAAATCAAAGCCAAAGTTATCGAAATCTAGAACTATGATAATAACGTCCACAAAGTATAATCCGAACCGTCGTTTGGTTTATTGGCTAGTGCGAAGAGCCAGTTTGCCCATATTGTGTCAGATCTCGTACTTAAAATTAGCTTTGGTGCTCCGAAGACCACATCAATTTCGCAATAATGAGAACACTTATTATTTTAAAGTGCTTTGGCTTCCAATTGAAACTAAATTGACATTATTTATATGCTTTGTTGCTTGGTTGAAATCGTATAATACTAATAATATGTATGGTAGGAATGTCTATGTGCCTAGGAATAAACTGAGGAGTAAGGTATGTCCACAACAACCCGAACTATTATGGGGCAAATCAAGTATTCACGACAATTTTGCATACGACTCTGCCGACATACTTCAAGATTAGAAACTTGATATTTATAACCACCTTCGTAGGATGGGGGCATGTTCATTTCATCAAAACGTTTGCAAGAAAGTTTTAGAGACACCATAAAGTTTATGTATTTTTGATCAGCATCAAATTTAAGATCGATTCAAGCGCTTGCCTTTCTGTCTGTCTGCGTGGGAAATTAGCTCTTCAGTCTCTTTTAAGTTAACGGTAACGGGTATAAACGATTCGGTCACAACCGAATATAATTTTCTTACTGGTTACTCGTTACTTCTAAGCCACAATACTCACAGTCCCTCCAGAAAAAGTGAAAAAATCAACCATGCCCGCTTGCCGGTAGAGAGAATCGAAATTTAACTTATTTTTGTATTTACTTTATTTCAAAGGTGGTGCGTATAAAAGACTCGATCAAAGGTGAATGTAATTTTCTTATTTGTTCCTAATAATATTCATAGATTTTTCTATTCTGAGATTTTTTTGCGAAAGACTTCAGATCGTAAAATCCGAACGTGTGCCGAACCTACTACTGTCAGACTACAGACGTCTAAAGTCGCAAGGCTACCTTTTAATAACACTACGAGAAATGGAATTATTTGCCAGTTGACGTCGAGACTATCGGTGACTCGTCTTTGTGCTTGAGGTTAAGACTTTCTATAACACTCCATGGTTACGCACGATTACCACAGCTAAGAACCGGATGTCTTTCTTTATACAATGTCAAATACTTTCTATGACCACATGATTAACGTGATAGTACTTTGGAAGCTTTCACGGCTAGTGTTCACTGGAAGAGATATGTAGCTTTTCGTGCAGTAGCAATGTGGCAATATTATTATTGCGTGTTGACTATCTTAATTTAGATCGGTAGTCTAATAACATATTTAATATCATATTTTATAAAATTGTTTTACGTACTGGTCTGAAGAGACACAGCAATAGCAGCTTTTTTCGTAACACATCAGTAATAAGGAATAATTAATTCATAAAATTAAATTGAATTAAATTTTATTGAGCTCCAACCCTGCATACGCCCATTACCTTGGGAGCACCTGAAAATTTATCTGTTTTTCATTAATTAGCTGACTAATTAAGAGTACATTTCGAATCTACACTAGCTGCGTTTACGCTCAGCCAGTTCTCGAAAGACATTGCCGTCTCTTTCGTATAGTTTGCGTCTCCACTAATCCAACAACCAAGCTATGTTCAATTGAGCAATTATTCTGCGACATTCAAGGTAAATTGTGCGCGTATGTCGAATATTAGGAATTTTTTTTTCCAAATTTGTAGCGCTGTGAGAGACATCCGTGTCTGCGCTTGATTTTGTGCGATGCAAAAGGTTTTTTTCCCCCATTTTGGCAATGCTCAAATTTGTTTGCGAAACAGAATGAGATGAGACTTGAATCTGCCCTTATGGGCCAGAAACAACCGATCAACAGAGTGAATATCTTGTGAAAGGTGAGCCAAGATCGAAGAAATCCTGCCAAAGTCCATCTAAATTCAAGGTGATGTAAGAGTTTTCTTCGATTATCGTGATGTTGTGCATTATGAATTCCTTCCGTCGGGCCAAACTGTTAACAAAGGATATAACTTAAGTTTCAGGATTACTTTGGAGCCGGCGAATAGATTTTAATAAGAAAAAACCCGCCTGCGTGGTCGAGTAGTTCAAATCTTAAGTGCGGTGGAGTTCCCAATAAAGCCGATAGCTTTAGATGCTAGAGGTTTCAGACTTTAGTCTTAGAATTTATTCTCCAGCTAAATGAATAGTAATAATAACGGCAATAATAAGAAAAAGAAAAAATTGAATTGGCATTACTTTGTGGACGCACTATTATATTACCAACAAGTGTACTGAAGTCTTTCTATTCTTGGTCTCACGTGCGGGCTGTCAATATTTTATCAGTTCCTTTGCCCCAAGTTAAGAATTCATTTCTTCTTTTTCTTCTCTTAAATGTGAAATTCTCCTAAATCGAGCGCCTTAAAGGTATTTTACTGAGCGGTGTTCCTGCTTGCATTTGGTTTATGAGTGTTCTGAATGTGTTTCTTTTTTTTCATGTCGTTAAGCATTTCACTTTTTCGCTGATTACCTGTACTACCTGAAGGATTACAGGCCATCTTCACTAGTGTACTCACTAATGTACAAGTTCTACAAAGTCGCTTAAAAATATTCTACAAACAACTTCCACTTATATGTACTGGTCGCTACATATTTTAAAAACTATTTTAAGGTGACATTTAAAATACGCCTAGACTTAGAAGTGATATCAAAGACCTGCCCATTATGATTGCACATTTGGAGTTTTTTTTTTTTTATTTTGATTAGGGCTGCAGTTGAATGTGTGCAAAACTTATTCAAAGATTCCAAGTTGTTTGCGTATCTTTATTTAAGATGTAATTATGTTTTGAAATTCCTATATCAGAACCGCATCGATGAAAAATAAGCGGACATTACTAGAAATGCATATTATAACGTCACTTATTCAGATCGAAGAACTATTACACAAACAAAACCATGAGATAATTAAAAAGTTATAATAACAAAATTTGGCTAAACTGAATGCTTTCCATTATATTATGTCTGATAAGAAAACCTTTAGTTATCCGTTGCCTTAAAGACCTAAACTAGATTCTGGTGCAAAGGAGGCTTAAAAATGCTCCCATTCCAGTCAAATTTTGCCCATTTTCTGGCACACCCAACATGTGTAAGAACAATAATTTGCTTTTATGTAACGATTCTTTCAAAGCAAGGCATTGTACGGAGGGCCCTGCAGTTCCAATAATTTTCATTTTTAAGCCCACATGTCAAAGGACGGACAAACATGCTTAAACCGGATCAAAACATGATCCGGTACTGATTGGTGATCGAATGATCGAAATGTGAAAAAGGAGCTTCCACTTAAACTCCGTCCGAGTATTGTAAACATCCCCACAATGTTCATGCACTCCTACCACAAATACTGTAGGGCGTAGTTACCACAGTATGAAAATTTCCATTCGATTTAAAAGCCAATGTTTTTAAGTTTGTTTGTTTTAGGGGAGAACACAGTGCCGCACTCCTACATGTCCATAAGTGACTGCGGAACTTAAATGACACTTGCATGCCGTAGTTATGCATAAAAAATTGTTGTTTTTTTAGTAGAAGTACAGACACAGCCACAATCGGTTTATTCCTTCAATAAAAAAAACAAATTTCGAAGAAAAAACTCAATCAATTATCAAGTGTCCAAAACATATCATCCCCATCATCAATGTTCAAGTAAATGTTAATACGCTTTTTTCTCACTTATTAGGAATACTCTCCCACTCTTACTCTACTCCGGTTAGCAAAGGATAGAAATGTGTTTGTTCAGGTGTAATAATCGAGTTATGTGAGAACGAAACACACACTAAATTAACCGGCTTCGGATGTGAACTGCTATCAATTGTCGCTGCTTTAATGGGGACCTTTACTTTTCAATCGAACTGAAGCGTGCGACAAACTTGAGCTCTAAACAATTAATGATAACATCAACAGGTGTGTTCAGTTCGGTCGCAACACTAGAAAATCATTACATAGCGATGCGTGAGATTTTTAACTGATTTCACAAAAATTATTCATTTGATAGCAGCATACACGGTTTGTGTCACATTGCTTGACCATTGTTTTGAAATGGCTTTCAGGTGCCGTCTTTGGGAGTTGACAGAAATGTCGAGTAAAGATTGTGCCCTTTCACAAGCACTGATACGCACATATGTTTTTATAAATACGTATGTTATACTTACGCTGAATGAATGTCACATAAGTCCAATAGAAGTTAGAACGCCTAGAAATAGAAATAAGCAGCAAAGACCACAAATTTTGCTCAGGATGAACAGAAAAGAGGGGCACAATGGACTATTCTATCTATCCTTCATTATGATTACTTGCTGTCTGGAATCACCATTACTCTCCTCGGAATAAAAGAATCCTCAAATTTTTTTTTCACTTCAGTTCACCTTTGGTCAAGAACCAGTAATATGCGTTATTATTCCCTCGAATCTTAGACTTTTCCATATGAAATATCCATGGCCATTAGAAAAGTAACCCAATATGTACATTCAAGCGTAGGTATACTTGACCACAGCGGTTCTCAGAGAAAATTTACTTCTACTCGTCCTTTTGTTTCACTGCCCACTTTTGATGTGAAATTTGAAATTACAGTTGAAACCTCACCACTGCGTCTAGAACGGGAAATATTAACGCCTTTAGCTTGTCGATATAAATTGTAGCTCGTATGCAATTAATATATATAAAGGTTGAAAGGAAAGCTATACAAGATTTCCTTCTTCATCTCAGGGCAACACAACTAAAACCGTTTTAAATGTCATTTTGCTAAGCTTGAGTTCCGGTGACAGTCGACCAAGAAATCGCAGGCTGAGAGTTAAATATCGGATCTAAGTTAGTTGGTAGCACCATTCGGTGTCACACTTATCTAAAATCCATTGCAAATCATTAACTCTTTGATGCTTTTATTCATCAGAGAACGACTTGAACACCAGCTTTTCATAGAATCATAAACGGGTTAAAGCACGACGTGTTGAAGCATGCAGGTGCATTGTTTAGGTCAACTTCTTTTCGACATGTATACACAATATCAGACATATGTATGTCGAAATTCGTGTGCAGTGCTCCCCGGGGGGAAAAATTTTAACGTATACGTTGACGTGCATGTGTATTTATTTAATTTCAATAAATTATGCATTTATCCATAAAAGATGATTTATTTATTCATCTTTTTTTCTTATTACATTCCGGAAGTATTAAAGAGATTTCTTGCTTGCATGGATATGTATTTATTAAAAGCTGATTAAATTTTTTTCTTTTCAATTTTTTAAAATCTCTACTCTTTTAAGATTAAACTATTAAGAATTGTTGGTGTATTAGACTGTCGGGGAAGTTATGTTGCACAATCTATTTAGTTAAGAACAAGTGCGGAAAATGCAAGCACATATACACTGTGCTTTTGTCTTCTTGCAATATTGAATGCAAGAATTATCTGCCTCAGTGAGTCTCCTTAAGAAAAGCAAAAGTATTTTCGATCTCATATATATGTATAAAATTTAAGAATTAAGAAACATGGAGCCGCTTATGTACAGAGCGCAGATACATTGTTTTCTCACTATATTTGCGGCGAGGCGTCTTCGCCTCCCGACTTTTCGGATCGTGCAACACATTTGTTAATAGATTCTCGGAGGGAGGCATCTCTCCGATTTCCATCTGTAGTCTTTGTTGTTGGTTACGGCATGTAGGACAGACAAAGAACACGTGTTCAGCGTCTTCGATGCATTTGCAAAAACTACAAAATGGGTCCTGCTCTATTTTAAACTTACATAAGTATATTTTGAAACCGCCGCTTACTAATTGTGTTAAATAAAAGTCAACTTCACCATGCTGCCTATTGAACCAGAGTCGCAAATTTGATATGAGTCGGTGCTCGGCCTACTCCAGCGTTCCTGCCAATCCTCTACCAGTCGGCATCTTGCTCGCTGCCTGGCCAAGCCAGCCGATTGAATTGATCAACGCTTTAATTTGTGAAAACATTTTCGTTATTTGTAGATGGTGTCCTTGTTCGCAGTAGTTCCAAAATACGAGATTTATACTGAAGTACAGCTTGGTGCATTTGCCGCTTATTTATTGTGCGGAGAGTTTAAGTTCGGAATTAATATCGGATATGTGGTTGCATATAGTTCCCCATATATCATATCAAGTAGACAACAGCGTACAAATTTTTTTTTATTTTTTGTTCCTTTCTACAAACACAGACTTATGTTTGCAACAACAAAAAACGAATGGAGTTCAGTGTTATCTTAGCTAACCATATGCTTGATGCGTATTTGTAGATGTATTAAAAAGAATACCAAGATATCGATATTTTAACACTTGGGTGTTAAAAAAAAGCTGCCTTCATTTCGTTGAAGAGTTAAAGAAATATTTGACTTAGTAATAGCTGTAGCTTTAGTTGATTCCACGTTGTAGTCTATACCAACGTATGTGATATTTGTTCCGATTCCACGGTACAAGAATGTGAACCGAATGATTGAAGTGTACAACCTCATGAATTTTGTCTGTCAGAACACTTGATTAATTAATATCCCAGATTGTATAGATATTTTAATAAATTCAGTCCCGGCTCCACTAATTATCCTGCGCTGGATTGAAGCGCTTTTTTTTCTCATCTACTTATTATTGAATACAGCAAAAATTTGTAAAACTATAAAAAGAACAACGCAGATGTGAAGGATTTTAACAACTTAGAAATGCAGACCATTTGTCGCTGTAACTTTTTCGTTAACTCAATATATTTCGCATTCTGTTTCTGAACGTCGTGTACGTCATGCAATTTTTTTAAAGAATTAAATATTTTTTATATTTTCTTATCTGTATCGAAAAATAATCAATAAGTAGTAGTAAATCTTTATCTATTACTTTTCATTTACTCTGCTTCTTCTTTCTTGCCCGTCAGGCATTTTCGGAAGTAAATCTTTTGCAAATTCTTTATTGATGAAGCTATTGTTCGTTTGTCACAAATTAGAATTTTATAAAAAAAAATTGTAATATGCAAAAATAAATGACAGGGACATACGATACAGAAACAGAGACGCTGACATCGACAGCAACAATAGTATTAAAAAATGAGAGGAAAAAAATAAATATTTATATTTGTATAGAAAATCTGAATGCGAGATCCTATGCAAATACAACAGGATATGCAGGCCATACTTCCGGTATTTATCATAATATATATATATATATACAGACGCTCATTACGTACATAAAAAAGTTTTAAAGCAACCTTAAATGCTTCATACGCACTGTTAGCTTACTATGAAGCTCTTTGTTTAATAATGGAAAATGTTAAACAAATATTTTTCACATTTGAGATAAGAAAAAAACAATATTTACTATATTATGCATATAACAAATAAATAAATAAGTATGTAAAAAAGCGAACAAAGTAAATAATAATAGATATGCAAATGCTAAATACAGATTCAAATCTGGCATAGACTTGGCACAGTTATGGATACAGTATTACAGGATAGGTGGACAGAACTTGCGGAAAGGATATATTTTAGTATCGCTGGCTTTGGGGAATTGTTTCAAGGTCTGTTTAATTGTATTAAAAGTGAAATAAATTTTAAATGGTTTATTTTCCCTTTATTTGCAATAATTTTTGTGGTTGTGTGTATTTATTTTTTCAAATATTTACTCAGTTGCATGCAAATTTATCATGTTATTTTCGTTTTCATATTTACATTCGTTGCCTACTTTTACACATATTGCACTTTCTTTATTTTATTGCTTTTACTAAATTTTTATACTTATTAGGTCTACTCTACAATTTGACAGCATATTTATAACGGCATATAGATAACGCTCAAAAATATGTTATACTAAATTTGTGATCCGACAAACGAGGAGGAAATCCACGTTTATTGAATGAAAATGATAACAAATATTTTACTCGAAGTATTGCACATCGTTGGGTGCACAATTCCCTCGCCTGTTTGACGACTCGTGGATGCCACACCTTTTTGCCGCAAACCATTCCCCGATTCATTGTTTTCAACATCTTTGTGCGATCTAGACAATCATATGCAAAGATGTGACGGTGTGAATCGCGGGGACCCGAGCGTATGCTACTGGTGTTCGGTCTATGAATTTCTACTCCCGCTACTATCTACCGCCTAACGTTTCGATTGTGAATCTATCTTTGCGAAATCATTCGATATCCATCGTCCAAGCGATTACAGTTTTTGCGATCAGATAGGAATCCTTCTATGTTAGAATCAAGTGTTTCCACCACTCTGGCTAAACAATCTTTCCTTGCAGTGACACTCGATATTGCAATGCGTTGCCGTTGGCATGGACATCCTTTAATGGTTCCCTGAGCACGTTCAGAAGACAATTGGTCGCGTAAATTTCTCTGGATCCTGACAGAAAATGATTACTGGGGCCATTCGGTCGAATTGTGCATAAGTTTATGTCATCACTGCTGTTATACCTGATAGTTCTATATCTTGTAGCTACCTATTATATATTGGCCTAGGGATTTACAGTTACAATAACAGTAACAAGAACAAAAACTAAAATCAAGATGAAAAATGAAAAATGAAATAAACTGCATTTCCCAAATTTCTTTTACTAATTTTCTCTGCTCATGAATTTTATTACACTTTAGCAAATTTTTCAACTTTCAATAACTATACCTTTTTGTTGTATAATGAATTGTTAATTTTTTATCTAATAAAAACAAAAAAAGCTTATTCCCTTTACCTTTGTTTATACTCCAAGCTTATTATGCAATCGCTTGCATTGCTTTCGAAGTAAATACATGTCATTCCGTGGTCAGAATTACGCGCCGCCAGTTAGGGACATATCAAGATAAATTCCGCAGGTGACTGGTTAAACCAAATTCTTAATTCAATCAATGGAAAGCATTATGGCGCTTAAACGCCCTACACTACTTTGCTTCATACATTTATTCATATAACGAGTTTTTAAATGCGAACCAAACAAGTATAATAAATGGTGGGTCTATCTCAAGTCTCTCTGTGTGTCGCTTCCATCCTCACAAATTTAATATGCCCGTGTACCACACGGGGTATAGTATATAAAATTTACTACAAATCTGCTTCTAAGCGTACAAATACACGTTCAACACATGGACAATGAGAGAATTGCGATTAAGAAAAAATTGCAGCAAACCACTAATCCTTGAGATAACTTTTATTGGAAATCAGCAAAAACTGTTCATTTCCCAATAATGTCTTAAGCAAATCCGGAATTCTTTCTAGGGCTGTTTGTTTATCATTTACTGCAACAAAGGACACGTAATTGCTTTGCCACAAACTTCGTCTATGCAAAATGCATGTTGTATTGGTATAGCGAGGTACAAATTGATTGGCTTTCAATATTATTAGTGTTTCCGTCAATATATTTTTTTTTTAATAAAATTATATACGACTTAAATCTCAAAAAGATATATATGTTCATATGGATTCAGAAAGCTATGGTTGCACAGAAAGAGGGCAAGCAGTTGCAAAAATTCAGTAAATTTTGTGGATACTTTTTTTTAATATAAAGCACTAACCCACGAGATATCCCCTATGGGCGTAACACGATGATGGTCAGAAAGAAATGAGGAAAGACAAAGATATAGTGAGGTTGTGGCCGCACTATCTCGGTGGAGGTGGAATTTTACCCAGTCGGTAATTTTAACGCCTTTACCAAGTGAGTTTTAACTGTAGCTGTAACCAAAGTAAATTCTACCGCAACATTGACGTTCCAAAGAAATTCCTGTTCCTTGTGCTTAGGAATTTCGGTTGGACGCTGGTCTCTTTGCCCCCTCTTGAAAATAGATTGCTTTTGTTAGCCTTACCGGCAGTTGGGAAACGTAGGTTTATTCTTGGCTTCCAAATTGAGTCAGCAGAAGGTACTATCGATTCGCCCACGTTACTTGGTGAGATAAACTTTAATATCCCCAATCGTTTCTCTATAAACTTTGTTTTCATAAAGTTTAGTCGGCGTAGATATAATGACGAAATTTCCAATCCCCAAGCTGTGCAACGGTTCATCTCGAATCTCTGTGTTAGATGCTTACATGCTTTCTTTCTTCTTTTTACTTATACATGAATTTTGGTCTCTCACTTCTTCATTTCTTTTTTCTTTACTTCTCTTACATACTTTCTATTAGTTATTTGTAATAATTAGCATAAGATTGACTTCCAAGAGTTTCTCGAATTTGGCTGTTAATTTATTTTAGCTGAATTTCATGTGCAAATAGAAAGAAACAAATGAAATAAATAAGTAAAAGTATAATTGAAATAAGAAATAGAAAATCAATTTCCACTTTATTTTCTTTTATGAGCGTCGCAGTAGCAGAAGAATTTGAAAGAATAGAGGGAGAGAAGGTTTTTGATTAACTGGATGTAGATACCATTGTCTATGTGGAAAAAAAGGACGAAATAATTTTTTTTAAGTACAGCAAGAAAATTTTGAGAAAAAATTTTATTTACACTATCTCGATACATGAGAGGACGAAAGCTAAGTAACTGTACCGAAAATTTGAATAAAGAGTGCGACGAAACAGACATCGCGCGCCTAAAAGGGAAAAATATTTAGAAGAATTTTATGATATGTGTTTGCATAAAAGGCTCACATTACCCTGTATATATATTGCTAATATATATTTGCACAGAAATTTTGACTGCTCTGCGGCCCATTCATGTTTGAAGGAAACGATGAGCATAACAAAAAGGAATTTTTACCTACTTATAGAGAAAAGGATCCTTATTTTTCAAGAGCATTATCAACGAGACTTTCATGAAACGAATATACCTGCACCAATATCGAACTACTAATATCAAGATTACAAGACACTGCAACTCCACCGTTTTTCAAACCGGTGAAATTACTTATATACAATAAATGGTTATTTTTAAAATAATTTTTCTGTACTACCAGGAGTCTCCGTCTTTGGTGATTTATTTTATTTTGTGTATATACACGTGTGGGCATAAAAATTGGTGCAAGGCTTGTTTTTCAGTTCGATTTTTACATGTGGTCACGCTGTCCGAAATTAATTCAAGGGATCCCACGTGAACTCTACCTTGCTGTAAATTGCTGAAGGCTTTTATTTTGCTTTAGTGGATTTCTCAGCTGGATAGCGAAATAGGTGCGTCCTATATATGGTTGTGAATGATAAGGTGCTTCCCGAAATGTTGCTGCAATCAACGATTGTGAAGAGAAATCGTATCTCTTGAGAAGGAAATGCAATATGAATCAGTCTTTTTAAAAATATCTGATAAATCGAGCACATTGTTGTAGCCAAGAAGGATGATGGCTACGTCATCAACTTTGAAATCGGGAAAAAACATATAAATTTATTGCGGTGTTGTTAGATCACTTATATAATTTCGTCACGTATGTTTAGATATATCACAAAAAAAGTAGAGATATCTGGAGCAATTCAGCAGACTGGTTCAGGATCAGATAATCGCATGGTAATCTAATAAAAACGAGGCCCCTTCAAGTCGTCTAGAGTACTTTCCAATAAAATTAGGAATACTGTACCGTTCCGACCTATTCGGCGACGAATATGAGGCGCCAATCTACCAGAAAGAATAGTTCGGAAAGTTCCTGCGCTCAGAAAAGTTAATTTGGAGAAGAAGAAAGACTGTGCTTCAGCCCATTGGAGTGAGTGCAAATCAGAAAGCGAAAAAAAGTGCAGAAATTTACTTTGGAACGACGAAACAAAAATAAATTTGTATGGAAGAAATGTGCTTCTGTCGAAAAACAAAAAATTGCACATTAGATCTATTAAAAAACATGTGAAGCATAGCGGAGGAAATCTGATGGTGCAGGGCTGTTTTTCTTGGGAGTGTATCGGTCCGATACATATCAAAGAAAATTCTGTGAATATATTTGTATATAAAAACAGTAATGATACTGCATGTCCAAGAAAATAACCCGCTGCTGCGGAAATTTCAGCAGGATTGCGATCCGAAACATTTATCCAATTTCGTGAAAACGTGGTTCGGGGATCGTAACTTGATTGTCACTGAACGGCCAAGTCGCGCTCCCGGCCTCAATTCTATTGAGAGCGTTTGTGGAAGGCTAAAGCATCCCGTTTCCTGTAGAAATAAAAAGGAATCGTGGGAAACAATTCAAAAAGTATGTAATAATATCCCATTAGAGAGACCTGCGATACTTAAGTTCTTTCATGCCTACAAAAGTCGTAGCTACCCTTAAAACAAATAGTGGCTATACCGACTATTGACGGCCTGAACTGATCTCTCTAAAAATGGTTAGCTTTACATTTAAGTTTTTGTACACAAACCTCTTTTACTGTCCAGCTGGAAATAAGCGATGTTTTTTAAATGAACTCTCTTAAGTTGTTGTTTACAGTTAGCGTAACTGTAAAGCCACCTTTAAATACGGAAATGCCCCTATGTTCTAAATAAATGATAAATGTAATATATAAGAGGAGGAAAAAGGAAAGGAATATCCCCCATCAACACAGACGAACATACCTATTTTTCTGCCTACATGTGTGTGTGGAGCATTCCGTGAATTTCAACACAACAAACGCACTTTTTAGCGAAAGTGAGCTTATTTTAAGGTTTTTAATTAATTTCACAAAGCAACACAATTGAATTGAAATGAAAGGAAAAAGTTCTCTTTTATTTAAAGCATGTTTATAACGTGAGCAGTTTTGTTAGTAGTTTAATGCGTACTTTCTACATATATGTAAAACAAGTTACTTTTGTATTAACCTTAACTGATTAATTAATTCAAATCATATATACATATGCTTTTATAACGGAACTATAAATACAGTGTACATTAATAAATTTTATATATAGAAAACTTTTTAAACTTTCTATTAAGCTGTCGCATGATAACATTCGCATGTACATGCCTGCGTTATATAAGTTAATTATGAGGTGCCTTATAAGGATAATACCTTGAGGCAGTAGAGAAGGCAGTTGAGATATACGTAGCCGTCTGTATGTCCGTATTTTTGTTTATACCATCTAAAGAATTGTAAAGGAGTCTGTCTGTCTGTTTACTTTTTTTATACGAGGGATATATTCATTATGTCAAATCATTGACAACACCCAGAAGGAACCATCAGAGACCCCACAAAGTATATATATGCTTGACCAGCATCAAGATCTCAATCGATATAACCATGTCTGTCTGTCCGTCTGCATGTCTGCCTATCTATATAACATTTGTGTTAAATATTCTCCTCTCAAGGTATTGAAAATAGGCTAAATCGGTTAAAGGGCACGCCCGCAGCACCACATACAATGAGAACACCTCTGTTTTTCAAGAGGAATAAAAAATTGGTTTTTTGCTCAGTACTCCCTAGACTGTAGTAGATAAATGTACAAAAATTTGAACGCATGCTCTGTAACCGATGCTGTAGTAACTGTACAAAGATGGTAAAAATTTACTGTGACTCCCCAGTACAGTATAGTGTATCAAAATTTAGGTTTTTTTCAATACCTTTAAGACGCGGTTGGCAAAAATGAAGATATCGAATACAAATTTGCAAAAGAGTTTCGAAGTGACTTGAACTTTTCAAAGAACACGCCTACAAGGCCCACGCGTCTATGCGACAAAAAGTTTTGTGCCGGAAATAAGAAAAATCAGCATCTCTCACTCCTTACCATAGAGCATGAAAATTTAGTTTATTTACCTCTTTTGTCTTTTTAGGATAATGATGATGGGTATAAAAGGTTGTTTGAACTTGTTTTTATTTGCCTTCTTTTCTTAATCCATCTTACCTTATCTAACGAAGAACACGCAATTTGTTTTACAATTAATTGTCTACGTGTAACAAGGGGTAGCAAAAGGCCAGATCAATTCGATTGCCGACGACGAAAGCCGGAACAGATGCGCACAGTACTCCTTAATATACAAGACGTTGCAAGGAAAATACATATCACCTTTGGCGGGCATATGAATAGAAGATGTCTTCCTACAGCTTGTGAATCTACGGTTCTCGATGCGGCATCATCTGCCTTACACGCTACGTGGTCACGTTCAATTTTAAAGTTGCGCCTCTCCCCCTGTTGTTAATTGATTGATTAAGAACATATCTGAACTCATAGTTAAGTTATATTTATGTTTTTGTAAATATTTGCTACAAGTACTTTATCCTCAGTTAGATAGCAATAATAATCATAACAATAACAATAAACTTGGACTTTAGATATAAATCAGTTAAATGTTACAAAATACTCATTATGTTACATGCATGGCAAAGCACAACGCAACATACGCATACGTACATATCAAAACAATAGCTAGGCATTTGCACAAACATATTTATGAGCGAAAAGCAAAACAGTCTGCTAGTCAATGACGCAAAGGCAGTTTTTAACAATGTTATTAGAAAAAGGGGGCAAGTCAAGCAGATTATAATTATCATTGAACATTTTAGAAAGAGTGCGCAAAGGCTTGCGGAGGTCATAGTGAGCGCGTTATTGCGATAACTTGGTCGGCAAATGATTCCGAATACACCTACGAAAAGAAACATCAGTAAACAGCACCGAGGAATAACTTTTGGGCGCAGATAACTTTGACATTAGTGTTTGTACGGTATAAGTTTTAGTTGTTTACTATTGAACTATCCTTCAATGTATATCACAATGTAAAGGGATGGATGTCAACAAGCACCATTCACGGCACTGGACGTTATTCCGTGTTAGATTGGAAAACAGCCAACCGAAGCCAACGAAATGATGATACTTTTCTTGATAAACGAATGCGTTTCAGCTTATAAATTGTAGTAAGTAAAAGTAGATTATGGCTGACTCTATTAAAACCTTTGGAAAAGTCACTATAAGTCACATTCACGGTATGAGAAAAGGCAGCTATTCCGAAACTCTCCTCAATACTCTCCTCTACTAAGAAACAATGAGTCTCCTCGAGGCTCTTGACAATGAAAGAAGCCAATGGGGTAATTTTCGATGATCGCAATTTATCATTACTTCATTCCCTCAGTTTTCTTATGTATTTAATCAATTTATTTTCCAAATTCCGCTGCAACGTATGTGTTGACTACATTAAGATCGTCAATATTCTCACAAGTGCGACAGCGTTAACTAAACCGTATCACCTAAAAAGCAAACGCAAACGGAGGGTGGATTGACTACAGACAATTTGCACAAAAGTATTAGCTACACTTACAATGGTTGGACCGCTCCTAACGGGGATTGCAATTCTATATTAAAATGCGAAGCTTCTATCCTGCGGGTAAGTTATGAGCAACAAAGTGTGTGGTTGACGATCCCCCGTAAAAAAGGTTTAAAGTAGTCCCCGGTTTTCCGAACCGTAATTTGAAGTTGACCTTGAAGGTAGAGAAACGTTGATGATGCTCCGTTGATTTTGAACGAGTATGGCACTGAATGAAGCGATTGATTAGTCTTCGGTTCAGTGGCCGCCAAAACTGAACGGTATTTAAGAGGTATTTAAGAGGTTTGCCACCGCATACCATAAGCACATTTAAAGAGATTGCGGTCATTATGAACTAGACATTTTGAAGACACAGTTGATTAAATTTATTCTAAGCTGAAGTTTTGTATCAAATACTTTTGGGAAATCACTCATAATTCAACCAAATTTTTAAAATTTTCTTTTCTTAAATGTAAAAATATTGATCTAAATATCCTGCCTTTGTTAGCAGGAACGATACTGCTAGGAGGTTTGTGGTGGCTGTAGTTGGCCGAAAAGTGCACTTATTCAATGTAAAGTCGCGTTGAAGCCTGGGGGGGCTTAAACTATAAAATGTCAGAGGTTTTAGATGAATGTCATCTACGAATTGACGAGACAGAATATGTCCATAAAAGTTATCTCGGCCTGACAATCAGACGCTAACCATTCCAGCACAGTGAGCGACGTTCACGCCACAGAAACCCGCGTTACCCACCTTCGGGATGGACATCTGTCCTTGTTATGGTTTTATTATAAATTTGCTCATTTCACTTGTTTGGTCAACATAGACAAAAAATTAGAACCCATCCAGAAATTTGCTTTAATATTTATGAAAATAATTCAGATATTAATGTATGTGTATGTAATAATGTTAAATGTAATTACTTCCTAAACTTGTTATACAGAAAATATTCATACATACGCATAAAATACACGTGACCTCGGAGTATTTATAGCAAAGATGATCCCGTCATAATAATAAAATTTTACATGAATTTCAATCAATGGTTTCGTACATTTGTCATCTTTTCAATAGACTCGTTATGCAAACGTTATTGAATGAATGAAAGTTTTGTTGTTATTGTCGTTGCTATAGGCAATTCACATCGCACGATGAATACGGTATTATTAGCCTGTCTAACGACCATAAATGTTTCATTTTCTAGGTTGCTATTGCGTTTGCTTTTATGACTTGGGATATTCAAACATTTTGACGTGAAAGTGATTTCCACACGTACAAAACCCTACCAATTCACTTTCTTGATGTATTGACTATGTTTCCATATCAAGGTCGATTGCAAAAAAAAAAAAAAAACTGCAAAATTCTTTTTCGTTCTTTTTACGACATGCATTCAAAGCTTATTCTTACTTTTATTTTCGTTACAGTCATAAATATCACATTGCCGACAATCACTAGCAAACGCTTTTGTAATTGGTTAACGAAAAAAACCGACATTATTTGAAAATTTTTTTCCGGCAATTTTTTCTTTCAATAACCACAAGGTGCAAAAACAGGCAATTAACTCTTATATTTCACATATGCTGCTTATATGTTGTTGAAATTGACAGCAACTTCTCTCTCTTCTATGGTAAAAAGTTTCTCTGACTTCGGCAAGATAAATGGGAAAATACAGCGCATTAGCCCCGACCATCGTAAAACATTACTTGGGACTTTTTTTTTTATAAATTCCATAAACTGGAAATATATTTAAAGGCCCCTTAAGTTTATACAGAGCTAATGTATTAAGCTTGTAACTGAGCTTAAGCTATATTTTTGTTACTCAAGGAAACGCAACTCAACTATCGTTCTTGCGATTCATATTTTCGATATAATGTTTTTATATTTCGCAACTTTCCATGTCTACTAATTTTCTTACCAATGTCTTGGCTCTGGATATCATCCTAAGCGAGTAAAGTGATTTCGCAGTTACGATCAAATTGAGTACGGGAAACTTTTGTTGCGCCATTGCCTTATCATCCGAAGTTCACGTAATTTTTCGTCTAGCATATAGAAGGGAGATATGCTGTGACATACCTATATGATCAAAAAAGCTTGCAATGTTAATGGTCGCGTAAATCAATGTTTACCGTAATTAAAAAAATTACCTGAAAGTGTATTTCGACTGAATTAAGCCAACAGTGGAAGAGTGGACTAACAAAAATGTGGGATAGAGAGATAAGTGCGTAAGCGAATAGATCGATTTATATAGGGAGAAAAGGAAACAAGAAAGAATGATAAAGTAAGGCAGAGATACAAAGAATTGGGCAGATAAGGTAGTGGATGGACGAAGGAGTTGAATGTCCGGGACAAAAATCACGACAAATATAACGAAAACGTGAGAGAGAACGGGTATGCAATCGAAAGATTAACAGACGAAATGATATCTGATGGAAATGGGAAGACAAATGACAAATGGCTGGACAGGCATACAGGTGTTGCGAACAAACGAAAGATTAGAAATACACGCTAGAAAAGAGGCAGAACGTAACGTTTAGTTAGCAGCATTGATCGATTGAATCTATCAGTTTCTTCATTTTCAAGGACATCCGAGGCTTAGTATATTTCGTTGGATATCATAAAAAACAAAAAGAAAAAGAGAAAAATTCCTAAAGCGATCTAAAATCCAGCAAAGTCGACAAAGTATTTTCTAGAGAACTCAATTCCAATTTACACGATACTGAGACAAGACTTTAAAGCATAAAAATTTACCTTAAGGGCGAGTAAAAAAAGGCTAAACTAGACACTGTGCGTATTAAAGCTCAAGCTATTATGTCTGCTTCTTGTTTACAGAAATAGCAAAAGCTACCACGTCACTGAACAATAGAAAGATGTCACTCATTCTTAGTGTCAATGCTGCATCCAATTTATTTTTCATGTCATGTGGAACTCTAAGGTGTCCTTGTGCTGACTCCTATAAGTGCAGAAAGAAAATTTAAATATCCACCAGACTTGGTTGGAAATTTTTTTAAATTTCTTAATTTTAAGAAGAGCATTTTTATATATATTATAGCGACTTGGCAGGGAAAGCGTAAACTGTCGGACGAAATAATTCCCAAGGAATTCCTTTCACTTTTCAATTTGCCATTCAATTATCTGAGGATTTTGGTTTAAGTCTTGGAAAAAAAAAAACAACAAAAGAGGAAAGTAAACAAAAAATCTTTTCAACTGCACGAGTTTTTGTGGCATTTGCTGCAGCAGGCACAATACTCAACATAACCAGTTACACATATGTAATAATAGATATGAATTTGACATCCTTAATAACATTTCACTGCACACATTCGTACGTAATGCCACACTTAGGCAACTTCGACAAGCAAAAAACAAGGAAATAAGAAATTCAAAGAAAATATTGTCAAGAATAACTGTAAGAAAAATGCTTAAAAAAATTCCACAAAAAGTCAGTGGGCTGGAATAACTAGGCTATGCAAAGATATTTCATCTATGCAAACTATACTCTTATAAAGGCATTTTTGGTCTAAAAAAAAAAACGTTTTCTTTTTAACTTTTGTTCTCTGTCGAAAATCTATAATTTATTGTCTGCCGATATGGGCAGATTTTTCGTCAAATCGTAAGCGCTTTTAAAAAACTTGTGGTTTTAAAGCCAGCAGTTCAGGTGCCTGCATCTTCCTGTGTTGAATGAGGACAATTTTTATACGAAAATACCTTTGCGTAGAATGAAACCATTTTTACTATCGGATTGATTGATCAATTTTTTATGGTCGGAGACGTCAAGTATTTTTCACATAACATATCCTGGAATGGAACTGTAAAAGAGTTTCTGGAGGTGTTAAGCTTTTTATAATCAATAAAGTAAATGAGTGAAATTGTAATGATTTGTTTAGCGAGAGTTTAGCGAGTAGAACGGATCTTAGCGGTAGTAGAACCCAACCAAAAGAGACTAGGATGGAGTGCACTGTGGATGGATTTCGTGGGACGAGTGGTTGATCATGGCTTAGTCGCGTCGTGAGTTCAAGGGGAAAACTGGAAATTTTCATCTTACATTTTAAAAATACACATATCACTATAATAACAATAACGTGAACTATTTAATATTAAATGTTAGATGTCAAATAATAAAAGTTATCTACTAATTAAATTGAATATTAAAAAATTAAACATTCGATTTCAAATCTTAAATATTGAGCTTAAAGCTTTGAAACAAAATTAAGCACTTCACGCAAGGGTGAACTCATATAAGTCATTACTATCAAGTGAAAGAAAAAGTGCGTGGCGCTAATCCCGTAATGCTAAAGCTAAGAAGCGCTTCCGCGTACATATAAGACAAATGATAGGTAGTAAAGCGGACGAATTTCAGAATTTGTCAAGCCGAAAGTGTCCTCAGTTCGAAAAAGGGGGCAAGTCATGAAAAAGTTCGCTATACATTACAAAATCACTTCTGCAAATGTAATTGGACGTGGATTGCTAAAGGAAAAATACTCAAAATACTCTTATACGGACTTTGGGGCAAGCAGTTTCTAAAAGTATACTTTTCCTCTTTTAATGCGCTGCAATAAAATAATACTTTTTTTACGTTCGTTCAGAATGTTTGCTACTGGCCTCGAAACTGTCGACCATTTGAACTTGATAATGACACCTTTGGAAAGGCATATTTGTGGGACCAATAAAAGTGATCATTGCTATCCAAATTTCGTAGAGATTTTCGAGATACTCTATGATAGCAGTAAGCGTTCCAAGCAATGGCCGTCTGGATAACAAATCGCAATATCAACCCTTTCTGTAGAAGGTATGGGAAGATACCTTAAGTCGTATTTTGCTTTACAGACCCTGGATTTGTTTAAGTGCCCAGAGAATTTGGAAATTTATGGGAAAACGGGGAACCTTTCTTCGCAGTAATGAAACTTATATAATAAAGTAAGACTTGAAAATGAATTCACTGCAAAGTTTGTTTTAGAAATCAAAATAACTGATTACTCTTTGGCAGAGCCAACAGCACACTGTTCTCTGTATCTTGTGTTGGTAATTCTCCGGGGCACTCCTCTCGAACACTTATTGACAAAGTTCACGACATTTTTAAAAAAGTTAAGAAAGGCCAGCGCTACTCCTCTTTTGACATTGCTACGCAAGAAATCAATGACGAAAAACGAATTCTAATCCATTGTCATACGCCATTTGGGTACAAAAATAAATTCATTAGTTAGATATCACGCAAAAAATGTAACGAATCGATCATTATGTGCGAATCCCTGTTGGAACGAAATAAAATCCGGCCATTATTTTTCAGAGGTTGACAGGAGAATGTGAAAAATGAGTCATGTATGGCAGCAATGAGCAAAAAATGACGTAATGCAAGATGGATGGAGCTGGTGATAAAACTGGAATTTACGTTATTTAAGATAAAGCTTTGTACCCCTCTTTGTGTGCGTCAATCGGTATTCCAACCATTGCAACATCATCTTAAAAGATGTTGATTGCTAACTATGAAGCCCTTGGTTTTGTTTAGGTTTTGCTTAAGAATAGGTTAGCACATAAGATTTATGGTCCTGGTTCGCCTGACAGCCTTATCTACCACCTCCAAAGCCTTCATAACATTCCTGACATTTTCAATGCATCTGGAGAAACACTTTTATATCTTAAAAGACTTGCGTCCTAATCGTTATATCCTACACCTTATGTCTTATGGTACAGTACTATGGTAAGTTTGCACGGACTTAAAGAAAACCCAGAAGAACTGTAAACGAACTCACCTCTTATGTTGGCCCAAGTATGAACGCTATGCAACATGGTTCGGGTGGGACCACTTTTTCGACCACTTCTCTTCAAACGCCTTGTTCCGATAAGCCGTTATAAGAAACAATATTGTAATTATCAGAATTTCGCGACAAAAATCGCTTAGTAATAGTATTTCGATATATTAAATTTGCGTGAAAACTTTGAATCGGATGAGAGAATTTTTTAAAGCCTCTGCCGTGTAACCGTTTCTAAGGAAAGAGACTGAAAATTGAATCAACATTCGTTCATAATAACGATTTGACATAAAAGTCAATCTTACCGAGCCAGGTTTGGACCAGGTAAGTCTACTTTCTTGGTCCCGACCCATATAAGGGTTCTAATGAAAAATATGTCTTTGTATGCCAAAACTGCCCACATTTTTAATATATTACGATGAAAATTGATCCTTAACCTTGTCGAATTTAGATCACATAGGTCTACTTTTTAAGTCGCACTGTAGGGGTTCTTATGATAGTAAGTCCTTCTATGGTGACAAGGTCTAATTATGGTTCGTTGTGGCGGGAGCAACTAGAAGATAATAAAATCTTTGACAAGTAAATGAATTTTGGATGACGTTATTTGCCGATGTGAGTATCGTTCAATGTGAGGGCTTTAATGAAAGTTATGTATTTACATAAGAATAATATATAATTTCTGGTGTATTATTAGTTAAGTGAAGTGGTGAAAGGTGTCTAATTGTCGGCCTTGTCCCTCTTTTTGAGCATTGTCGAGAGAGAAGGTCTGCGAGGCTCAATATTTTTTAACTAAAATTAGCATCAATTAAATCATGAAATGCATTAAATGCAGAGCACAATTAAAATTTTCGAACCAGCCATTAAAGTATATATGATAAGTACAGGCACATATACGCACACATTCTTATAAGTGCATCGAACCCAATCACTTGCAAATTAACGACTATCTGACATATCTATACACATTTCACATATTACGACAGTTGTAGATTACTACCACAGTTACATGGAAGATCTACAGAAGTGATTGAACCATTATCTGTAGTAAAATGAAATGTAAAAAACGATTTCATTTCACATAACTACCGCATAGTGTTATACATCAGCACAAATACAATGAATAAATAATTTCATACTCCTTGCTCTTTAATGTATAATAAGTTGAAATATTTTAATGGTTAAATGTTATCCGCAAATAATAAGTGAAATAACGTTTGAGCTAAATGCAGGCTCGAAATGTTTAAAGCGCACTTACAACGATATTTATTTAATTTTATGGCTGACAATAATTATTTCAGAAGTTCTGTTTTAACAATTAACGGAAAGTTATGTTTACATATAAGTGAAAAATTTTTATCATTTCGGTAATTTTGTAATTGTTTGCTTTCTACATAATTAACAACAAATATTTATTTAGATAATTGCTTTAAAGTGCTTACAAATGTAATCCACTTGAATTATTTATGCGTCCACTCACATGGAATTAGCGATGAGTTCGAGTGCTACGTGCTATAAGCTAAGCCTGCTTGCTTAATATATCAATGATACGGTCTCATAAGCAGTTCAAACACAAGCATTAGTTAGTTGGTGTTAAGGTGCAAACTAAATTATTTACTCCCAAAATATCGGATGGTCAGGAATGAAATATCCGTTGACTATCTATTTTTCCTTTCTCTCGCTTTCTCTGTCCTATTATATGTAAGGTAACGGTTATGAGTACAGATGGAAGTGAAAAAGTTCGCCTGCTGCCGTCACTCGTTGACAATAAAAGTGGAAATAGATATCTAAAATTTGACTTACGTAGTTCAGCAATTCTTGGCTGGGCTTAATCACAGCCATATCGGGCCTCGCATAAAGATTCAGGCGCTGTCGTCACGTTACAGTCGGGCTTGCAAACTATAGTTTATATAATCTATCAAAGGCGAAAGTCTTAACATATATTGTTAGCAAATCTTTACGCCTCCAGCCAGCCTTCAGCAGACATCAAGTGTTAATAGTAAAATGAAAGAAACCATCCATTGATACCGATCGAAGAAATGACTTGTTCAAAATTAAAGAAAATAATAAAAATATCGGTCGATATGGAAGAAATATGTTGGTCCCCTTTTGCCCGTTTCAGTTGATATGTAATCAGTCGTACGCGTTAAAAAATATATCCGAATTTACTTTTTGTCCATCTATCATTTGCTTACGGCAATGAAGATTTCAAGTGTAGTTCAGTTTAGAGTACATTTCCATTAAAGTTTGATTGCTGAACGTTGACGTGCACAACTTTAACCGGTTGACGCCCGTACACACTTGTTCCGCATCGTAATTAGCGGAAATTGCGAGCGTGAGCTAATCATGTCGTTTTAATTTTTGGCAAAAAAACTGAGAAATTTCTTGTAAGATCCCTCTAATAATCTTGTTCGTATTTTGCTTACTTATTGTTAGAAGCAGACAATAGAGGTTACCTTCCTTTTTGTGATGAATTGGTAGCCGATAAAGCAGCATCCCTCTATGTTGACTTGATGGCAATGGTAAAGAAAACAAAAACACATTAAGTCGCTACATGTTCAACGTAGGTTATGGTTATTGCTTAACTGAAATCGTGAATGCGAGCAGAAGTTGCAGTAAGTTGCTTTCTCCTCCAACTGTAAATGTTTTCTTATTTTGTAACTGTCTGTCATTGTTTGCCATTAGAGCAAAATCTTATTCATAATAGATCTGATCTGTAAATAACTCCTTACTTTGATAAGATCGCTGGATGAAAAAGTCTGCAGTTTTCCAAGTTTCTCAGCGAAATCGACTGAGTAATAGTATTTCGGCGTACTCACTGACGTGGAGAATTTTCCATCCCCTCCCACATCGATTCCGGCTAAAAAAAATTAACTTTTCTATGCAGAAAAGATCTAATATTTAATATTTTCTAATGAAATCTAACACAAGATAGTAATTTTGAATAAAAATTAGAGGTAAAAAATTTGGACACATAAGGGTTCGCATGGTTCGCTTTTACGTGGGGAAAGGAAATTATTTTTTCATGAAAATAAATAAAGAATTGCATTAGGCCGCATTATGTCGGGAATTTAATGGTCGCCTCGCCCGACTGCAGCCTTTTCCCTTCCTTTCAAACTACTTGATTCCAATTACATTTGTGATGCATACGTAAAAATTTTCAAACTTTTGCTTTAATCTGATAAGCATTTCTTAGAATTTCCCTGTTCTCCTCTATTTAGTTTTTTTTTTTCTCCAACAGGATAAGCTTAAGATTAATCTTAAATTAAAAAAAAACATTGTCTATACTTTTGTTGGTTTCTAGGTCAAAACAATGGCGAAGAAGGGAGAACGACGTAGGGTACTTTTAAAATTTAGACAATTTATGTTTATAAAAACCTGGAAATTTGAGTTTTGGTTTCTTAGAAAGTCGGCTGCGTTGCTCGCAACAGTATATTCTGTGTATTGGTATTAACTGACCTTAAAAATTCAAAAAACCTCTGCAAATTAGAAGTAAGAGCTGAGACGATCCGTTTTGTAAAATGAGCTTAAAATTCTGTTTCTATTTTTCAAATACATACCCGATTAATAACTAGAGATATTCAAAAACCAAACGCTCTTCGTAGAATTAAAGCATCGTAACATTGGTCTGCTTAACATCAGCGGGCAACGGTACAATTTGTGGAATTTATTTTATTACAGTTGCAAGAGCATTGCAGGAAGAAAACATTGCAAGCAAAATTATCCCTTTGAAGGATAATTTAAACTCAAAGCTCAACTTTACATAGCTTTGCATAGTTTTTATGCAAATAAAAAGTTTTCACATAAAAGCTTGATTATGCTCGCATATTATCGGACGAGACTGAAGAACGGAGGTAACTAATTCAACAAGGTGTTCCAGAAAGATATTTTGTTGCAATAAAAGGCAATGTGAAAAGACCTGTTCATGGAACCCTTTTCGCGCTGTTACAAACAGCCATAACCACACTTGCCTGACATGTCATATTCAATATTATTGCTGCGGGCTAATTGCCACCATGGCTGTCAAAAAATCGAAACGTATTTTAAAGATGGGACGGTATACTGGAAGTCATCGTAAAAATCATCCAACCCATTCCAGTTTTAATAGAATTCGGCTTTGGGCCAACACATTCAATTGCACAAAATTTCATATAATTATCTAAAAAATTTGCAGCCAGAGGAATACGGACGCATGAACAAACAGATAATTTTGCTCTTATGATAAGAAAAGCATTAATCTCAAGTCTTCCGTAGTGTTCCGATTTAAATGAAAGCTGTTTGCAGGGTGCAGCCGATTGGTGACTTAAAAATGCAATCGCCATCGCGGAGTACGGTCAACTTCCAGTCATGGGAGATCCACTTAGCAAATCATGCGCAGTGCCAATGTTATAAAGCAATCTTATCATACATTAATTATAGCGTTAGAAGCGACAAGTGACAATAAATATATACTAATAGCTAAGATTTGTGTTAATTATGGGCGCGGCAATAGACTAATCACATTATTTTTATGCAGAATCTTCATATTGACGAAACCAACCAAACACTGGTTTACATCTTTTTCAACGTTGATTCAGTTTTTGCGTCGCACCTGAGATTGGAGAAGTCTGGAGTACAGAGTACTGGGCTACGTCGGCTTATTTTATCTTATTTATAATTACTTTTGTAATTAAATTTTAAACATCTTCGTTGTATTTCCTTAGGATATGCCAAGATAACGTTATCTGAGTAAAAGTCGGTAGTTGAGCTGTGTTTAGGATTGTTTTGAATTCTAGCTACTAGGCGCTCCGCCGAAGTGCTGAAATATACGAAAATCCGTGTCCGAAGGTATTAAACCTGTCAGAAAGGTTTCCTCAACCGAGCAAGTGGCAAATGGATGCAGTACTTGAAGTTAATATTTCATAAGCCAAGAGTGTTGTGGACCTGATTGAATATAATCAGCCAAAAGGACAATCTCTGTTAAAACTACATTTGCTTATTTTCATTTTTTTTTTAAATAATACCAATTATTGGCATTAATCAACGTTTACTGCTTTGGCTTTTGTATGCCGCATTAATATTTTCGAATATTTTCATCCTTTATACGACGCGCTTTGGTCTCTTAAAGACTTTGTTTTATTTGTTATGTTGCTTTACAATTTGCATTAACGCAGACGAGTTCAAATGAACCTGATATACGACGAAAACCAAGCGAAAAATTATGTGTGGGAAACGTTTAATAGCGAAATGCTTCTTCTTATTAATTTTAAAGATTTTTTGCAATTGTTACGATATCTAGTTTTAAGCAATTTTCTACGCTTCCATTACCATATACACAAACCAAACAAATATTTTATTCACCACAAGTTCCAAAATTCATTCGAGACTTAATTGTACATAAGACACTCTGTGTGTAGCCTTCGCTAATAAAATTTACGGTAGAAACATGTAAAAAAAATATTTCTCCCCTTACACTTTGTAACTATACTCTGATAATAACTACCGTTTCGTTAACACAGACAGTGTTTGCGACTTTTACATTTACATCTCAAATCATATATAATTTCAATTTATATTTCACTTATCCTGCTGATGTAATTACGTATATCGTAGGTATAAGCCGTGCATTCGTACTAAAACGGATATAAATTGCTGGGTGAACATACCCACTAGAATATATATATGCTTTATTTTACTAATGTTGCTACTGTTTGTTGTCAAATTGCCAGTTTGTTTGTTTGTATAGCTTTGCCATTTTAACAGAGATTTCTCCATTGCTTCAATGTAATAAATTTTTTGCTGACAGCTTTGCAATTTAACAATGGTTCTCCCACCTGCTTTGCCATTTTAACAGTGGTTGTTCGACTGCTTTGCCACTTTGTGACTATTTTTCTTATTTATTAAAAGCAACTCTGTGCTCTCTCCATTGTCTGCACACAAAATTTTCTTTATAATTTGGTGTAAAAGAAAAAGCCAGCTAACCAGTATTGTATTTATTGTGCAGACAATTTATAATCTTATAGCATCAAGATTGGCTTGTTCAAAATTAGCTTTAAATTTACTCATTTCAGTCTATAAGCTAATTAGAATAACAAAAATAAAACTTCTCGTTATGTTTCGGATTCTCATTCGTTCTTTTCCACTCACTGCAATGCTGGGCGCAAACTGTACAATGTGGTGACCGAAGCAACCGCCAGATAGCGCTTAAAGTTCAAAATATTTTATATTTAGTAATGTTACGAACCCACCTTATTTTACTGTTATTGACATAATGTATTATATAATTTGTTTCTAATAAGCACAGACTCCCCGCTATTTATAGTAACCTTGGGAAAATACATTTTTTAGGCAGCCATGTAAATCTTTTGCTTTTCTCTCTAATTTTAGATACCTTTTTTATATTTTGTCACAATGTTCGCAACGCCTGGAAGTAATCTTCAACGATCCTGTAAAATGTATATAGTCTTCCTCAGCGTGAAAATTTAAATCGATCTGACCACAAGAACTGGGATAATGATTTCCCACTTAGCGAAAACATTGGAAGTTCTCGAACGTAAACTGATACCAAAAAATGGATGGAATTGGCGAAGGGACAAGCTCACAGTAAAACGACAACTTCAAGCGTCTCCTTTTCTTGACCACAAAATTTTCAGGAATTTTTGCTCATCATTGTTGAATTGCGAATAATGAAAGGCTGAAATTTTCTACATTTACCATAAGAAGGATCCTACTACGCATGCTTAAAAGCGCAAACAATAGCCCTCGCCCCCTATTGCTTGTTGCACTTTCCATTCGAATTAGAATCAAAATACTTTGATAATTCCGCAGTTGTAATGCAATTAACTTGACATTCGTGCAATAGATGAACAGAATAGATGAAAAATGAAACAAGAGCTACAACAAAAAAGAAGAAGAACAAAAAAACAAAAATAAACTCTTCTGTTGTATAGAGTAATTTTCAAGGTTCATTAGTATTGATTTTAAATTGTTATGAGCAAACACTTTATAGAAGCATGTACATGCTTGATGTAGAGATGAGTCCTGTTAGCCACAATGCACGCGCACAAAAAATAAATGAGTTTTGCCTTAATTAACGTGGTATGCATACGAGATTCGAATACAGTTTTCTTATTTTCCCTAAGAGACGGAGGGATGCGGTTATATTGGATTTATTAGTTCGTTGTTGGTACTCAAAATTTGCATTAGCAAATTAGTAAAGCTTATGTATTTTTAATACACTTGATTAACTTGATTAAAATATTAAGCGGATTTAGCTTGCCAGGTATTAATAACCCGCGAAGTTTCACGAGAACGGGAAAGAGTGGGGAGACTTGGAATATATATTGTGTACGAGTTTTTAGTTGATGACCGGCAATTATGGTTGGAAATGGAGGAGAACGGCTTCCAATCACTCCTACGATGGCGAAAGAAACTGCGTATTAAAGTCCATAGCGAACTTTGAAGTAAACACTTGCGAAGAGCGTTTGAGGAACGCGCAGTGTGTTCGTAATCTGGCAGCATTGTATTTGTGTTCACAATAAGCAGAGAACGTTAACTCTCGATTTGTTTGCTCATTATTGAGTATAGTTCGCTTCTTTTATCTTTCTGTTTGGCGAATGTGAGTGATGTCAACGATTATCGTTGAACGTAGTGCAACCGGAATAATAACGTGAACAAACTTAGCCTACAAATCCTTTTCATTTTTTTTTTTACTCATTAAACTCATGCGTCAAACAACCGCTAGATAAGCAAAAAGTGCTTGCTTCCGTGAAAACAACAGAAACCTATGTGGCCCACATACGGATTTTGACGCAGATGTGGCAAATATCGTCATTGTTCTAGACAAGATCTATTTCTCTATTTCACGTAAGCAAACGCACTAAAGACAATGACATGTGTGCACATTGTGTACTAAGCAAACCAAGATTCGCTCGTTGGCAATTAGGACACACAAATTTTTTCCAACACTCAGGGATGTTATATAAAATTTTATTTCTTAATCGACTTGAGATTCTTTATCTATTTATTCAAATATACAACAAAATTCAGCTTAAGCTTAAGCTAAAGCTTTAACTGACTTAGGTGAACCTAAAATTGGAGACTTAACTAAGACATTATCACTTAAGACTAAATACAAAGAATATAATTAAAGCAGAAGATTGGGGTTGGATTTTAGTTGGCCCATGACACAATTTCCGCCGACTACGAAGCTCCTTTTAAAACAATTTCTATTTCTTGTGCCACCGCTGAGACATCAAGGTCGGTTGACCTGTCCCTCCGGATTTCGTTCTTAGTCTTCCGGCTTCTATTAACCTCACCTAGTTGACTCATCCATATCTTCATTTATTTTATCATCCTACTTTGTTTTAATTACAGAATAGCATGGTTTCACTTCTTCTAATTCCTAATATTTTTTTAACTTTGTATGACTTCGTAATTTCATAGATTACGCTTATCTCACTTGGCTATCAATTTTACCGCTTAATTCTTTCAATGCACTTTACCGACGGACGAACCCAGTACGTTACTTGTTCATGGCTTACCATAGAAGAAGAAAGGATTCTATCTTTAATTTTTTCGGAAACCTTTCTCTAACAAGTCGCCATTTTCGATTAGCTAGTCTCTTACTCGAACTTAACTTCGAATGAGAAACGTCCGTGTATTGTTGTCCGGCCACTCAGGTGACACTTTTGTCTCGCTTACTTCTGACGTTGCACTAATCCTACAATACGCATTATACTTAAACTAGCTTAGGCCAGTCTGTGACAACAAAATATTCTCAAACATTAAAAGAATTCATATTTTCCTCCATACATTTACAACTCCCCCAATGCGTTACACATTGCTGTTGTAGCAGGATTTATACGCAAGAGAACCTTGCGGCGGGACAACACTTCACATTGACAAGGTTAGGCCATGTCTGTCCGTCTTCCGGCATGCAGTTTATCTGCCGGCATATGGCTGTAATGCAGACTAACGTTCGAAAGTTAGGATTGAATTTAAACTCCAATCCCTCAAATGCACAAAGCCAATTTATATATATATATATGTACATATATATGTTGTGTTATAACCAGTGAGCTACACATAAATATCGATTTAAATTTTAGTAAAATTATTTAACAAACTAAATATTCGGAATTAAGAACTGACTCCGTGCTTTGCGTTGCATCACCGGGAATGAAACAACGCGGATATAACATTTTATCTTCCTCTTATTTTTCCTTTTTCTTTGTTTTTCATAAAAAAATAGGTGTTAGTCCATAAATTATTGTTTACGAAAGCGTTTGGTCAAAATTAATGTTAAATCCTTAAATCCTTAAAGATTTATGGGCGTCTTTAAATGTGTGAGAACTGTTCTCTTAAGCCATATTTTCAACATTTTCTGCTTGATTTACTTGTTAATTAAAATGGCACTTGCCCACAGGACGGACAAGAGTTTGCACACCTTCTTGGCAGAACATATCTTATAAGTGATAAAATTGTAGTTTATTTTTCACAGGTAACGCCTTGCTCACTACACCCCAGAAACATCAAACTCTAAACCTTCTGCATATTTCTCAAGTACTTAAACGTTTATGATGAAGATGGATTAACACACTTTAACATACGCTTATTAGCCACAAAATATGTGCGACGGCCTTCGCATGTGATCCTTTTAAACTTGCAAAAAAAAAAAAAAAAACAAAGACAAAAACAGAAAGAAACAGTCCAAAGCGACGCAACATAAAACCTGCCGAAGCAATCCAGGGAATTTCCGCGTGTGTGTTCGTAAGTGTGTGACTAAGTGACTTGGCGTTGCTGTAGTCAGTCAATAAGACCATGTGGAGTGTGGGGTGTGGGGTGTGGGGTGTGGGGTGTGGGGAACTTCGTTTCACTACATTTCAGGTAACGTGCGTTGCGTTGAATGTTAACCATCCGTAATACTTGGTTAAGTTGTGTTAATAAGCTCTCAAAAGAACATGCGGTTACACAACGCAGAACACAAACGCAACAACAACAACGACAACAACGACAACAACGACAGCAGTGTTGTTAAACAACATACTTGAGATTACAAACGTGTTATGTTATACGCGGACCAATGTTTACTTACGTACGTACGTAATGCCATTGTCGTTGTTCTTACTGCTCACGAATTATTTGTAGAAATATGTTTAAAAGCAAATAAATTACACGAAATTACTTTTAAACATTTTATATGCTATGCATCTCTATATTAAATTGTTTCTTTTACTTTTTTTCCTCTTAAAAAAGAAACGAAATAAAAATTTTTCATTTCGAGCACATCACCCCCGAGCTACTTCTCTCTCCCCCTGTCCATCTCTCTCTCATTCTCGTTTATCAATAATCAATATAATGAAATTTACGAGCTTGGCAGCAACACATACATGAGCACATGAGTGTACGATTCTAAAATTTGAGCCTATTAAGAAAAATTGTTCACGTAATTTTGGCCAAAAGCCACGCGTTCTCGTCCTTTCCGATGTACATGTTTAGCATTCGTAATGCGGTGAGTGAAAGAGAAAACACGATCGGCAAGTGTGCACATTGTGTGAAAATTATTATTTCGAAGCACATTTAAAGAAGCCAATAAAGTTGACCATAACAACTACGTTAAATGGTTTGACTATAAATGTCGACCAGCATCATCTCGAGCTGTTTCGGAGCTAGAATGTACGTAACGACCGACCGTAACCAAGTAAGTGTTTGTGGTTGCTTCGAAGAGATAAAACAATAAAAATGCTTAGTGTTCTGAGGTTGTTTGCTTTGCATGTTCTCCACCTTTGCGGAGAACACATCTTTGTTAGATACTGAATAACATAGACTTTAATGTTGTGCCAACTGCTACAGATAACGAACGAAACTCTATACTTTCCATATAAATATTGTTTAAAAGTTTTATAATTGAAATTAATTGACTGTTGATTGGGCGCGCGAGCGAGTTTACTCTGGCAAGCTATATACTTAAGGTAAACGCTTGACGGGGTGTGAATGCAAACGAAGATGCAAAACGAAGACTTGAAGCTAAAAATTTACAAAATTAAATTTCATTGGTGTACCACGCGGTGTACGCGAAGCGCAGATTCGATTTGTCAAATGCTTGCAACGAAAATGAATAAGCGTCGGAAGCTTTATATATTAAAATTACGCTTGGTTAAGTACACATGATTAACGTAATTAGTGTCGTCATGTCCGTCCATGCGGCTGCCTAGTGAAATCGCGACTATGATGCGAACTATTGAGAGAATCGGGAGAAGGTTTCTTTCCTACTTCCGTTAGGACCAACTATCTCTCTCTCTCTCTCTCTCTCTCTCTTTCTCTCTCTCTTTCTCTCTCTCTTTCTCTCTCCCTCGCTCAAACAATTTGGGATCAATTTTAATAGGTACAGAACACCACAGCTAGAGAATGCTGTTAACAACAAATTATGCGCTTGCAAGATTATTGGGAGCAACACACACGCAATATATCCAAAGATATAACGAAATGATTTTTCAATCCTTCTTGTTTTATTTCAATAGCCATCCAGGAATGGAATATGTCACTGCTTCTCCTTTACTCGTCCTCTTGACTTAAGCAGAATTCCTTACGATTAACGATAGTTTCGAAAGACGACTTGCCGCCTGCGAACGAATAGTTTTTCTGTTACGCGGCCTCAATCAATCAGAATTTATATTCTCTTAAAAAGATTCGATTAATAACCAACGATAGACAAAAGTTTGAATAAGAAAAAATCCACAAAAATTATTGCATTCACTCCCGAGTGGACATTAGTGATTCAAATGTTATTATAAATTGTGATATATGTATGTATGGTATGATGACCACGAATTCTTTGCAGACTTTGTCTCTCTCCAGAACAGTACGTCAGCTTAATACAAAACACATCATCCCTCTCTATTTTTCTTCAAAAATATACGCTACCTATACATCCAAGTGGAGATAATCAAAAAATGGTTAAAAACGCTCTTGCAGAGTACACCAGACATACAAATGCAATATGCAATACAACAATAGTCACATACCCAAGTGTAAGATAAATAGATGCTATTTGTTTTCCCTTAAGTGATTTATACTTTTGTGTTTGTATATAAAGAATGAAGTGCGATAGCATCTCTACCTCTTGCTCCTCCTCTTATGACAACAACAAATGAACGGAAGTCTTTTATAAATCATTAAAGAACATAAATAATAACTAATTAAACTCATACTCAAGTATTAACGGAAATGTAGAGTATTTTGTCAGTCCTTACGCGCACATACTTAAAAGCGCTAAAAAGCGAGATGTGGTACTCGGTTAGAATCTGATTTCTCTTTTTATCCACAAGACAAGACCAGTTTGAAATGCCAATTCCTTTGTAGTTCATTATCGAGTCTAATACTATATTGGGTCCTTACTCGTCTCCATTCAAAATTCCTGACATTCAGTTATACTAGTTTCGTTTCAGTTTTTGAAAACTTGATTTGGACTCACTTGGTTTTGGAATTTTTACACCACCACACCACACTGCAACCACGAAGCCTGAAGAAATTTTCACCTTTAAAATTTTAATCAACAGAAATTCCTAAATATACGTTCGAGCTAAGCATTTTCATTGTAAAAGCGAACGGGACCATAAATGCAGTAATTGCTTTGTGAATCTTTACAAGCAAACTTAAGGTCGACGTCGCAAATTTGAATCGTTGTTATCTGATATGCTAATCTTCCATTTTACGCTTTCTCGTACGTTGATTACAATTTCAATTAAATGATTAACAAAATGTAAGGCATAGCCAAGCCCCCCCTTACATTGTTCACTCTGATTAAGACTCAGACTTCAGTCTTCAGTATATGTACAATGTAAGCTTGTCTGCAAATATTTCCTAGACTTAATACACCCTCTGTTGCGAATACAAGGAAACCGATCTTTGCCATCACAGCAATTGGAAATCAAACATAATTTAGAGATAACTAGCGTCACTAACAATATTTGTTTTAAATAAATTTTAAAGATTTTCAGTACATGAATGTTCGCAATAAAATTTTATATAACTTTATTATAATTTCATAAACGGGAAGAGCGTCTAAGTGATCCTAAACCTTTGTCTTGCTTTATAACGTAATGAAGTTATACCTAAGAGTGTTGTAATTAATGAAACCATTTCCCATCAATGTGCTAATGACAATGTCAATCACACACACTCGCAGACGCAATAGAAGTAGAAACAAAACAGGTGAGGAACTCTTTAAGAAGATGATGTGAGATAATGTTAAAAACGCATCACATTATGTCAAGCAAGTCGTTGAAGAGAATGCATTTGCAACGCATAAGCAACTGCTTAAGAATGATAATTAAAATGAATTTTCCACATTATTGTGAATAAAATGAAAAGATTGGTTAATATTTGGAATATAAGTAAGTATTAGAGTGAAATTGCGCAAAATAACTTTTTTCAGGTTTTTCAAAGCAAACTGGTGTCATAGCAGCGGCTTCCTTTTTATACCCTCTGCCGAGTTGTGAGCATGTATTCGCTTGCTTAAAACGTTTGCACCGTCCAGAAGGAAGCTTCAGAGACCCCGTAAAGTATATATATGTGTTCGATCAGCGTCAATTTCCGAGTAGAGCTAAGCGTTTCCACTGGGCCGTGTGTCCGCTTCTGTGCAATGCGCGCGGTAAACATTTTTCCGCCCGCAAAAATGATCGATGATGGGAAAAACATTGGATGTTCTTGCGCACAGGTGGTTGTGGAAAATGAGTTGCATTACCGTGCAACATGAACTAGATTTTGCAATCACTATTCATGAACACGATACATGACACACGATAAATCCACGTGCATTCTACGAAAATCATCAAACTCGTTCACACTCCTTAATGTTATAAAGTAAAGTTTAGCGTTTCGTTTCGTTTTTAGGATAAAACTGCTTGGGTCTAAAAGATTCGATCCCAGATCAATATCGTTTTCTAAATTAGTTTACTTGAAAATTTTGCATATAAAACAAGTAATCAAAACTTTTCTTAGAAAATAAAAAATATTTGAATTTAGCAAAAAAATTACTTAATGGTCGCTGGAGAATCCTTTTTGAAAGCCGCAATCGGGCGAAAATTCAAGAAGCGATATGATAAGCGGCACCGACCGTTCAAAGTGTATTTTTTGTATGCCAAGGAGAGCTGTCCGGAGCAATTATTAGTAACATCGCCTTAGGATTATGTTTGGAAAGTCGTCCAATTTTCGATTGCTTTTGAAAAACAGAGGTGTTCTCAGTTTACGTGGTGCCCTAGGCGCTTCCTTCGACCGATTTGACTCAATTTAAATGTCAGCCAGCGTGCAAGCACTTTCAATGTCTCTGCGAAATTTGAAGTCGATAGATTCACTTTTGCGGCCAGGAGAATGTTTAAAACAGAGACTACACTGACGGATGGATGGACATTCAGAATTTGATGCTGATCAAGAATGTATATACCTTGTGGGGTCCCTGGCGTTTCCTTGTGAGCATTGCAAACGTTTTGACAAAAGGCATATACCTCCCATCCTTCGGTGATGGGTACAAAAAGTTCGATAATCTAACGCGCGTAGCCCACAAAATAGATACGCATTTAAGTATGTATTTTAATAAATACGTACACATACGCACTATATGTATCCAAACTTTTTTATATTGCAAAATATTGTGGTGCGTAAATCGTTTGGTGTTAGATCAGTTTTACTATATCCAGCACAAGGAATATGTTAAATACGTTACATATATATATCTATGTATAGAACAATGCACCGAGCAAGTTAGTGGAAGTAGCTGAGTCAACTTGGTCATGTCGACTTCGCTGTCACGCCTGTCAGTCTGTTTTTTCATTCCACTCGTCATAAAACTAAGGAAAATGCCAAACAAATCGGAAACTTTAAAAGATATGTTCCGTCGTTGATCAAACTAAAAAGTACATGGCATATACCCTTTCATTAATATCCCACGTGGTTCACTAACATTTTTCTACTTTTCTATGAATCAGATTTTTTAACCCATTGGCTTCAAAATCAATTAATTCATGTGGAAAAATTAAAATTAGTTACAAAATTGAAAAATAATTTTGAAAACTTTCCTCATGCACACATCGCTATTCTACCAAGTTTTTACACATCCATAGGTGTGTCCATCAGTTGGCTAAAGATTATACAAAACAATTTTTGAAAATATCGGATAGTTGCACATTAATGCAAAAACAAAAAATTTCTTCAAGCACCAAAGGATTTACTTTTCTAAAAACAGAGAAAAAATTTTGATTATCTTCAACGGTGATCTTCTAACGTCCACTGTGCGTATTTCTCTCTAATTTTCAACACTCATGAATTTTTCAATTACAATAAAAAATATTCAAGAAGTTTACTCTCCTTATAAACTCTCCCTGTATCTCTCTCTTTCTTCCATTGGTTCGATTAGCTGTGATGCTTACTAACAAACACGTGTTGTTAACACTGGGGCTACCGCTGTATACCGGCATATATCTAATATAATTGTACCGTTATGCGGCAATAATTTTTGTGACCTCGCGTAAGAAGCAGAAATGAAATAAGGAGCTGAAATTTGAAGCAAGCATTGCTTGGGCGATTAAGAACCCAAGACCAAAACAATGGTTTCCATCTGTCTGCATACACGGCCACGGTGGGGTAGAAACTGAGACAACCTCGAACCTTAAGCCAAAATTTACTTTCAATTCAATTTCAATTTTGTTGTTGTAGTAAGCTGGAATATGTTTGACGATAGTAAAAATGTTAAAAGGAGAGCAAACGAATATGTATATAAGATTAGTGAATAATAATGATAATAGCAGTATATAAGAAATCTGCTGGCAACAGCAAAATAACTGTGAATTCTTTAAAATGTAAACAAATAGACGTGTAAAGGGCCAATGTAAACAAAAATTGAGCCATCAATTGCAACAACAACTACACTCGTACCTGATTTACAACAACAAAATACATAGTGGTTTTTCTAAGAACAGCTGATATAATATCTACTTTTCGATAATAGACTTGGTAACGGTGAAGCTATCGACTGCTTTTTTTCGTAAATTTGTATATTTCCCTTAAACAAATGTAACCAGGTTTTTTATATTTTCTATTAAAATTTAAGAAGAATGGAAGCTTTTAGCATAACTTTTTGGCGTTCGTGTCATACGTCAGTCAGTGCAAACGGCTTCGCTTTAAACGGACTTCATCCGTATTTATTGTATTTACTTTAATGTGAGGAAATTGTTCGCGAACATTTTTTTGTGATTTCATTCGTACATACCTATGATGTTCAGATTTGGCAAGATTGCGCCTTTAAACATTAACATTGTGACTGTTGGCTTCTCTGTTGCTAATCATCTATTCTCGTCATAAAATATCAAGAATTAAAAAAAAAATAGCTTTTCATGGTCTTGCTTATTATAGCCGCAAAACAGGCAAGATTGGCACGGAAATTTATATGCTTGACCATTATCCACAATATTTTCAAAATTAGTTCTTTTAGCCATATAAAGAAAAAACTTCCACTTATTTATCTAGACAGAAACTGTAATTAAATCTTCGAAATACTAAATACTCCTTTACTACTTTATACCTAGATACACCTATACATCTTTGCACAATGTTTTGTTTTCAGCTCTTATAATACTTTTGATACAACGGTCGAAAGCGTGCTTTGGGCATCACTTATGGTATGGTCGCTGCAGGCCAGTCATTGGTAGCCTCCTGAAGCCAGTAATTCTAAAGTCATTGCTAAGCGCAACATCGGCGGGATATGTGCACTCCTCGTACCGCGACTTATACCAATTTTTTCGAGGGCCTGTGTTTGAAAACCCGGAACTTCTGTATAAATTCACATAAAACAGTATAGCATTTATTTATAAATCTTGATAAATATTAGAAACAATTCTCTTACTCTCTTTGAGGTAGTGCTAGGGGGTCGGAAGCATCCCGCAAAGCCTTTCGAATAAATGAAGCATATCTTCTGTACTTTCAAAGTGCATTGTATTCAAATAAAAGATACAGAGAATAAGTCCGCCTTAAGATGTTTTGTGAAAATGAAAAAGCTGCCCATTTAAGTAATACAAAATTAGGATTGATTTGCTAAACATTTTAGAATTAAATTTCATTCACTAATATGTTGTATAAAATAAAAATCAAATTATAAATATATTAAAACACAAATCAAAATAACGTTTTGATGTTTAACTCTGCTAATTTATATTTCTAAGCGAAAGTGCTTTTCGTCAGCTAACTGGCGCTCTGGCAAGGTAAAAAAAGGTAAAAGTTAAAAAAAAAACTAAATCATAACAGACCTTTTTAGGACGTCAAGTGCGAAATATCACTAGCGTTCGAAGTAAGGTAACATAAGAGCTTCGACATGTGTTTTATGGTGATGTAGGCTCTAAATTATGACAACAAGGACATCTTCCATGTCGTGAAAACCCGCATAGATTTTGGCAACGCCAAGGCCTATTAAAAAGACCATATAACTGCATAAAATGTGGTCTCAATCAATCTACTCTAGGATGCAAAATAGAGAGCAATTCGCCAAAACTACAGAGCTTATCAAAAGCAAAGAAAATTCTTTCAAACATGAAAAACGCGCTACTATGCTTCGCGCAGCAATAACCTTTCTCAAGATTCACAAATTTATTAAACGAACCACCCTTTTCGCTCTAATACTAACTTACTTCCCAATAAACAAACACATGCTAAAGTCCTGAAAAATAAAAATCCGTACCCCAATCCAATGGATAGAATTGAAGCTATATTAGCTAATCTCCTCAATACGATCACAATGTTGATTTCATAGCTTTGCAAATAAATCTAGGAATGGCTGTATGCAACACCAGTGGACTTCCAAATCATAAAAGCGGAATAGATTTCATTGATCAAACTTACTTTCAGATTGTTTCATGTAATTATCGCGCTAAATGGCTCATGGCGGCTCAACAGCTCTGGTAAAATTTTTATTCAATTTTACCAAGTCTTCGAGCTGCTGGCATTCGAATCACATGTGAAAATTCTGACCTTTCAAAGCATTCGGTTTCTTTTCCTCCAACACATACAATATCAACTGTAATTGTTAGGATCATTGCTTTCTTAAGCAAGGGAATAAGATCATCGTCGGAAGTGATTTGAATGCTAAACATCCTTGGTGCGGTTCAGGGCTCGAAAATCCTAAGTTTTCGCGCTTTTCACTGGAGGACGCATCTATTGGCCAAATGATCCAAAAAAACGTCCTGGATATCCCTGATCTTATTGGTTATTCGGGTATTTGCACTTATCGCTTAGACATACTGGAGTCTCACCATTTGTCTCCTATAGCTAATTTCGGCACGAATTGTGTTTCTCATCCCAAAATCCGCAAGGTGATCTCTTTTAAGCATTGCATTATGGTGTGCAATACCACCTTTTTTGCCCAACAATCTATTTTCCGACATTCTCTAGTTCTGGTCTTATTATTGGGACCAGGTAGCAAATACTCCAAACGAACAGAAAAATAAATTTGTTGTTGTACCATACCACGACAAGTCGTCAAAGTTGCAATTGGCTGATGCCCTGAGTGCACGGTTCTATTGTCTGATTTAGTAAAAAAGAACACGTGTTGAAAAAAGTTAATATAGAAGGGAAAGGTGATAAGAAATGGATCACAAAACTTAACTGCTATAAAAAATAAAATCACCAGAAAAATCATCAGATGCCGTCTAATTTTTTCGAATTTATTTTATTTGCTGAGTTTACCTAAGCGTTAAAAATTTTCTTTAAGATTTTCGCTTCCTGAGTACGTTTAGCTCGACTTGGGTTTTTTTCGCGGTTTATGGGAAGAAGCTTTTTTTTCTATGCAGACAATTCAGCCATTTTTGATAACCAATCGAATTTAAATTGAAGTAAAGTTTACTTTTAATAAAAGTCTAATATTTTAGTAAAACTTAAACGTTAAATTTAAAAAAAAAATGTGTTTCAAATTTTTTGCTCAAAAAAAGTTGTTATTTTAGCTTTTAACACTTGTGGCCAAGGAAAGTGGTATAGCGGCAAGATTTAAGCCTCAGGGTTCAAATTGAGGGTGAACTTGAATTGAATCGCAATCGGCAAATCGAAATAAGTTTCTAATGACCGCTGAAATTAGAAATTTCATTAGAATAGATCGAGAAAAGTCTGGAAACAAAACAGAACCGCAACTAACAAAAGTAGTTTAAATCGAGTTACAAATGACCTAAGAGAGCGTTGACTTGCTTTTAAAAGAAAGAGTTATCAGCTTTCCTAAAACAATTAAATGCGATCATAAGCTTTCGAATGCTACAAAATATTAAGAATAACCAGTAAAGGGAAACGAGCCGATAAAAAAACTCAAATGGCTGAGGGAGTAAATCAGATTCCAACAGAACATTCGCCTTTTTAAAGCACTTAGGATCTACTTTTCAACCTCTTTCTCCCACAACCACAATCTCGAAGACGAAAGGAAGTTACGTTTCTTGACAGTCCCTGTCGAATCGATTTACGGAAGTAGAACGCGAGGCAATCATTTTAGAAAAGAAACATTCTCCGGCCTACGAAAAGATATGTGCTAAAGCAATAAGACCTCTCCCCATACATAAATAATAATACAATGCCAGAGCATAAATTTGGTAATCGTCATAGGCATGGTACGCCTGAAGTAACTCGTGGAATCATGAAAGCAGTAACGTTAGAAAATAAGCAGTATTCTTCAGCAGTTTTGTTGGACGTGAAGCAAGCTTTTGATAGAGTTTGGCGTCCAGGGTGTCTTTTTAAACTGAAAAAGAAGTTTTCTCCTATTTTCTATTTAATTCTTCATTTGCATTAAACAGTTAAACAACAAACAACGAAATTAAGATGCAGGTGAAATGGATGCACTGGTTAAAGACGTCACTGTTGCTACATATGCGGATAATACGGCTTCAATCGCATGCAATCAGCGTAAAGACGGAGCTTCAAATTTTGGTTAAATGTGCCCTAATAACATTGCTACATAGCTAAAGAAATGTAGACGCAAACACCCTAAGCGTTAACGGCGTCTTAACAACAATTTCAACTTGCAGTAGGTTTACTAGGCAACACTGAAGAAAGAAACAGGTAGCATAATTCAGACCTACCGTTTAGAAAATACATATATGTAAAACTTTTGTTGAAAAAACGTAGTTGCGTTCAGTTTACACTCCACAGGGTTCCTTTTGGGTGTATTATTGAGAAAAAAACAAAATAAGTGTACCCCCATCTTACAGAGGTGGATATAAAAAGAAAGAAAATGTTGACCGTTTTCCGAGATTGTTTCAGTTTTTTCATGAACATAAGCAGATCGGGCCCATATCTTAACCTATTTGATTTATCTAATTTTTGTGAGTGTAGCACAAATGTTATTGATCAAAGCCACCCATAACGATAGGAGCGGGTATATCTTACCGGTATCCCGAAGACTAGACCACGTAAAAAAAAAATTAATTATGAGATTTTCACGGTCTTTTCATGTCAATGGAAATCATCAAAAAGTATTAAAATTTTACTTGCTTTGTAAAAATTTTTTTTAAAGTCAGAAAATCAAAAAGGTCATATTGACCCTCGTGGTCGTTCTAGTGTTAATAATTATTTGCATTGTAAAGAAAAATGGAGCTCTATACACAAACAAAAGTACGAGACACAGAGAGTGAGAGAGAGAGAGAGAGAGAAGGAGAGAATAGTTAAAGGCTTGAAGTCTTGGAAGCGTGCACGAACTAAAAGAATAGCAAGTTTGACAACAACAAGATCAACGATGAATGAATGAATGCTCGTGAATTTGTGAATTTAGTTTAATGTAAACAAACAAAGTGAACAGTCGTGGCAGTCGTGGGGGCACGTTTAAGGAAATTTTAAATATTTTTGCTTAATATTTGCGGGTTAACACAAAAATATAAGAACAAAAAAATGCCTATGCGTTTTAGGCGCGAATGTTGCTTGCTATTGGTTTCTTCATTAAAAATCGAAGAAGAAAATTTAAAAAGTCATTTTTATGCTTATGTTGATTGATTAACTAAAAAGAGTCTATCCCCGTTGAATGTAAATAAGAAAAATATGTTTTATATTAAATGAAATGAAAGTTAGGGAGTTGAAGTCTTGAAGTGAGTGTTTGTGTTTGTGCGTGTGCGTAAATACAGTAGTTTTTTGTTATTGTTTAATGTGCATTGTAAGAGTTCGTCTTCCGGTTGTTTGCCATTTATTTATGTTCGTTTTTCATTCCTTCGCTTTATAGAAATGTACATTTTGTGTGTTCGCTCCGTAGCTATGCCAATACGGTTTGGCTAAATTTATATTTAACTTCAGCATGAAATAAATGAAATAAAACAACAACGTTCAGCGTTTCCGTTGAAAATTCGAAATGAAAACAAAATTTTATGTTTGCTAAGCACCGTATGTCTTAGAATTTAATATTCCTTTACATGAATATGCACATGCATGCTTATTTTTGTAACAAGACCTTACCATTCGGGTAATTCGGGGAAGAAATGAGTTTATATGCGATGAAGAAATGTGATGCCTCTGCCTTCTGTTGCGCTGTCTCCGTTTTTGTGGTATATGCTAAGCAGCATGTGGATTAATCGCATCGAACGGGATTGGTAAACAAATGAGTTCAAGTCATTTGTAACAAATGCAAATCCAAATGCGAACGATAGTTAAGAAATCCAAGCTATCTAATCACTAAGGTGATGTATTCATAACTGTCTGTCTGTTCTGTTGCCTTTAAGTGGATTTCTTAATACCATAAACGGTGGAATTTTAGTCGTGTTAAGCGCCATTGCTTGGTTGTCCTTAATTCTATTTTTTCTTTTGGTCGTTTCCCTTTAGGGAAATTAAAAGGGTCCGGCAAGACTGTTCATACAACTCATCCAGTTGATGTGAAGCCATTTTGCTTCACTCACATACTTATCTCTAACGGTAGGTGCACAAGATTCGTTACGATGCGCACTGTTAGAAAATTATTATGCATGTATGTTGTCTTCTTACGCTTTAGGCTTACAATGCTTGTTCGAACGACTATAAATATTTGAAAAAAATTATTCATAATTTAGGTGTTGAAGAAAACTTACATATAATCGAATTGTTTCTTCGACGTGTTATGTGCACAATGGAGCAATAGTAGAAAATGAGAAATGAAAATAAAAATTAAAATTATTCTTCAAATGCAAACACATACATGTGCGCCATACATACACGTATGCAAGCATAGTGCGTGAAAGTGTTAAAGTCCACATAAAGAACAATTTATTACTGCTGTCGACATTTATTATAATTTATGGCTCATTTCTTATCAATTATCTTACTTCGTGCTTAAAATTAGTGCAATTTGCTTGACGAAGGATTATGTAAACGTGTCTAACACCTTACCATCCATTTCATTACTAGTATGAGATTTATTTGCGTCCTCCTAAAACTGGAAGAGAGGTAAGTTTTCTACTCTTTTGTATCCATTCATTCAGGTAAATACGTAAAAAAATTGAATTTTAGTTTTACTTACTTTTCGATATTCAATTGGAAGCTACATCTTTTAATACCGCACTTTCTTTAGCAACACTTCTTAAGTATATTAAATTTGTTATGAATTTTGCAAAATGCATGCGGAGAAAACACTTTTTAAGCCGTAGGTCAAGTAAGAAGGAAATATGAAAAATTATTCGAATGGTGGAAAGCTCCCGGGTACTCTAAAATCTTGCTTCATTGTCAAATGCAAAATTAAGCGCCAGTTAAGGTTTACGCGAGCTTTTATAAACACGGATCAAACATCCGAAAACTTTGGTCCAAAAAATATCAAACTTCCATACACGCAAATTCATATGCATCTAAGAAGAGAAGTGAAATTTGTAGAGAAAAGAAAAGAATTCAAACACAGATGCAATCAAGTGAGCTCCATATCTTTCGCTGAACAGAATGTTGTATTCGTGCGTTTTCTGCCTTATAGGTACGTAACTAGAAAATTCTACTTAACAGAAGACTTCAGCGAAATCGTGTTAAAGCAAGGGGCATATAAAAAAAGCACTTCAAAGATGGAATTAGGCTTAACTGGATTCCGACTTCGAAAAGTCGGCCTGGGCACTTGTGCTAAACTCCTCTCCAGAATACTCTACTTTTTCTAATTTTGTTAACGAATTGATGAGAAATAAACTCTAAGCGCATTGCCACATATTCACGTGAAGATAACTTGATAATTAGCAAGTATGGCTTTCCTTAAATCAGTTGAAAAGTTTTCGTCGCTGTCGTCTCTTCTAGCACTAGTCCAATTTCACTTGGTTTTGGCAATAATTACCTTATAAACAGCAAACCGTCAAAACGGTGGGATAATACCAGGCGTTGATTATTAAGACCAAGCTTTATTCGTCCAAAATGGAATACAATCCACTGAAACCAACGAAGGTAACAATTATTGCAATCATTGTATGGTTGTGATTCATGCGAGACTCCTCCTTGTTGACTTTGTGTCCTAACGAAGTCATTGAGACAGCAATGGGCCTTACGACTTGGAATGATTTTCGCGTAAGTACTACCATCTTTCTTGGTAAAGTGTAGTGTCCAAGACTGATAGCTATCTTCATCTTCAACTCTTTAGACGACGTGGTCTATGCTTGAATTTTTAAGTCGTACAACAAAGTAGTCTGGTAATGCGCACAGAAAGTAGTTGTAAGACTTTAGGATATTGCATCGGTAGCGTAAAAATTATGTTCACGATGTTGCCAACCAATTGCTATGCCAAGCGCTACTCGTAATAATTCTGTTTTGCGTGGATTGTGCAACAGGTTTTGCTCCCTTGTAGGAATGTAAATCTCCTAGATATCCCAAATTCGTAAAATGACTTTTCAAAATTCCTGCAAGCAGGAGGAAATCGACCAAAGAAGTTCAATAACTTTGCTCTATTGCAACACACTTTCCATTTATTGTATACCCGAGTTTTTTACCTTTCTTTAAAGAAGAACGATGCTGTGAAAAGTGTACAGGACAATAAATTATTTGCTCATTTGGGTAAAATCACGCTAACCTAGGTTTGTACCCCTTGTATACTATGCTTCGACAAGATCAAGTGTTAGAAGGCGTTAGGCGTAGAGAAGACAAAACATAACCTCCAAACAAGCGAACGGTATTATATCGTCTCTGTAAGCACATAAAGCCATGTTCCGGCCGCAATAAGAGCTTTCTTGTTTAGTTACTTGTTTGTGTGAGTTTCCATTAAACTTTTTATTTCAGAATGATGTTGTTGTTATTATTATTAATTTAGCCAGAGAAATAAATTCTAAAACTAAAATGGTAAAGCACTAGCACGTAGGGTTATTGGCTTTACTGAAAAATCTACCGCACTTGAAGTTTGAATCTGAAATGGTAATCACAATGAAACCCTCGATGTTGTTAAAAAAAAAACAATGTTGCTAACTTACGAAAACCATAAATTCAAATGTTAAAAAAGCGCTTGTTGTCAATATGATACATAAAATATATTTAATATATAAACTACGGCCAGCTTTTTTCATTGCGCTTTCTTCATCAGCTATCGGTAAGTGAATTCCGTGAGACTTCACACATACATTCAATCTGAAAAGACATTTGGCAGCTTCTGAAATCGTTTGTGCGATGCTTGACATAGCGGAATGGTGAATGAATCGCGGATTAAGATCAGAGAGCAACGCATTATAAATAAAATACCGTTTTTATCCGAAGAGTAAAGGTCCGGTTGTGGTTCCGAGTCCAAGTCTATAACATTTCGTACCAATGCCATGGGAGGTCTAAAAAGTTTACTTCAAAAGTGAAACTTCAAGTCGCTCTTATGCCTCATATCTTTTAATTAACTTTTATGATAAAAGCTATTGAAATTGATCAGTAGTTTAGTAGAGTTTTTATATATGCACTTATGCTTATATGCCTACTTTCCACAAAAGCACATAAGCACATTGCAAGAATTTTCTCAGTAGTTGATTACAAATTTGTGATTTTTTCAAAGGCTCCAAAAATGGAGCTCTTAATTGCCTTGTGACTTATGGCGTCCATTTGCGGTTCCCCAGAATAGCCTGGCAGCCCTAAAAGGCTTCACATCTCCCTGATTTCTTAATAATTAAACCGACACTGCAAGGTATATGAACTCATGCGCTTTAGAGATTATTTAAAACTAAATGCAGCTCGTTCACAGGCCGCGCTTCTATAACCGACAAAGTTTGCCCTTCATGTGCGAAATTGCTAATAAATTTATTAACATATGCACATTAAAATATTAAAATGTTGAAATTTTTCAACGAAAGTCTTAAATAAAACGAAAAACTATTTCTCACGAAATTCTTTTAAATGCATGCTGACTTAAATACATCGCAGAGGAAATGTTTGCTTTTTACTATATGTGTTTACTGTAACAAGTAGACTGGTCCGTCCCCTAGTAGTGGGAGTGTTCAGCTACTCGTATAATAAAACAAGTAAAAACTTTCTAGCGGGCCACGATCCAACATTAAATGCCCTACACCACTTCGCTTAACACATGTATCTACATAGTGCCTCTTCGTTATAAGGCGTTATAAGGGGAATAGACGGAAAAGTGGCTCGACCTGGTCTTTGGGCCAAAAAGCCCTAGGGGTGCCCTAAATTTTACGAAAACATCTCAACAATTGAGATCTGAACGTTGAACAACGATGTAAAGGGCAGATGGCAAGGACAGTTTTTCCTGAAAAAAGAAATTGTAAAGTGATCGGAATTCGTTCTGCATCTCGAAGGGTTATTTTATAATAATTTTATTTATTCCCTCTTCGTTGTGAGTGATGTTTTCAATAATAGCTTTTGTTTGAGATTTGAAATTCAATTTAATTTCTTTTTGCTGTTATTGTTTTTGCTCCATAATCCCATTAAATGTGAGATTATCCAGAACTTATTGCACTTTTTCCAAAAGCTTTGCATAAAAGTTAAGTTGATTTGCGGTAATTGATGGGTTTCTACATTTGAAAACAATTTGTTTGTAAATTTTCCACTCAAACGAATTTAAGTATATTTCAATACACAAAAAAATTGAATTTTACAGCTCGTTCAAGAGTACAAATCCTTTTAACTCGCATAACTGAACAACGTTAAGCTTGTTTGCTACTGATTCGCTATAAGTTTGATTAACCTATTTGTTTGAGTTGAGAAGCTTCGTTCAACAAATAGATAACAACGAAACTAGCTGCTGATAATCCTGATCAACATCATTTGGTTCAGTTTTTACTCAACTTCCTTCCGCGTATTTGCGATCTACGGAAATTTTGCATAAACTTTTCTGACAATGTTTTCTCTATACACATAATGGCGAGCGGCCTTTCATCTCCTCCTTGATATGGGTGTCGAATAAAAGGTCGTGGAGACTAAAATGCGACTTCTCACCGACTAGAAAGTGCAGAAGAACTGCTATACAAAAATCTTGTAAAATAAGCTTTCACTTTAATGAAGTAGGGAAACCGCTGCGAAAAAAATACTTTCCAAGATGTAGGTTTATGTGATTACGTATCAAAATGTGGAACGACTGGAAAAAGTCAAATTTCTTACACAAAAGTGACTCTCCTTTGCATTTTATTTTTCGTTAAAACAAAAGCCCTTTTTGTGCTTTTGGTGCTGAACTAGAAAGGAAAAAAATTAAATTCTTCACAAGCAAACGTCAAAATAACCGATAAGTCAGTGAAATCAAAAATTTAACGAAAAGATTGTACGATAATTTAACAAATCATTTATTGAAAAAGACATTATTTCATGTTACTGGGGATATAGGCCTATACGTGAAAGGCCTCCCGCCAAACGGTCTCCACAAACCAAAAAAAAGGAGGAAAAATGTGTGACTCTCGCGCAAAGAGTTCAAATGCTTTTTCACATATTTGAAGAGAGTTAACTATGAAATCGTAATCGCGAAATTTCACTCCTTTTGCAAAAAGTCCATACGAATTTAATTTCGGTGGTAGACTTGTGGCCAAGACAAGAAATGCATCTACCCGCATTTGCTGTTTGATCTAAAAAGGTGATTAAAAGGATACCGTCACATGCCTCTTGCTCTTCCCATGACTTTCAGCAAAGCAACGGAGCATACAAAAGACTAACACAAATAGCTGGAATAACCTCGGAAACAAGGAAAACTGCGGAGTACGTCGAGAAAGCGTATGACAATGCGTGGGCTGTGAATGTAGTAATGAATACTCACTCACAAGAGAGACAAAACAAATTTGCAGCCCGCACCAAGGTTTAGGTTTAGGCCTTGTGGGTTAAGTGAGCCATATTTTTTCTCCCTATCTAATCTCAACGGGTTTGCTTGATGGAAAGACCGCGAGCAGATTGGAATTTTGTATATAATTTTTGAAACAGGCGAATGGACGGATGCCTTGACATAAGACTTGGAAAGACGTACACATATATAGGAGAATATATTTCAAATGATTTAACAAAGTTGCTGTGTCCGCATCACTCGCAAGCAAGACACGCTGTTTTATAACGGCAGGAGACGAGAAGGTTGGCACACAACGGTGCCAATTTGCGAAGAGTCAGGATTACGCCCCTGGACCTGATTTTTAATTAAGTCAATGTGTGTGTGCTATAAAACAACGGTTGGGTTTTAGAACATTATCACCACGGGTGTAACAACCATAACGCATATGCAGTTAATACGTTGGTAGACGACGTTCTTTAAGTATTTAAGCAAAGGCTCCGAGTATTCAAATTTACTTGACGTGCCCTTCAAACGATGCACCTGATATCGACAACGCTTTATTGCCGCATGCAAAAGACAAGCAATAAATCAGTTGCTTCTTTTTGTAAGATGAACCTTGAAATTCGGAAGTGTACAAATAAAAAGTGAACATTTTGAGGCTTGCATTGCCTTCTGAGGCAATCATGAATAGCATTCATTTTGTCTTAGTAAAAATGCGGTTTTGCAGTATGGTTCCCACTGTTTTCCTTCAAAATTTCAACATATTGAAAATATTGACTTGCGTCTTATTTCTTACGGAAAACTCCAGCAATGAGATAAATCCGTTAATTTGCATAGATGCGAATCGCTTCACTATCTTAGAAAAGCTTATACGGAGGAGAACCCGTATATATATCTTTCGGTCTGATACTCAGGAGCTGAGCCCACCGCACTGAGTGACACGAAATAAAGCCTGCGTGGCTTCTGCCCAGATCAAATGCCTGGAGACATCTGTTCAATCAAGCGTTAAAATAAATTTGTCATTCCGGCTGTAAGGCAGTAGTAAGACCTCGCCGACAGCAAAGTAAAACATGTGCATAAAGTAAATAATGTGAGTTGCTGAAGCGATTATGTACGTCTGCCCGCTAATACACTTGTCGTTAATTCCACTATATACACCCGCTCAAACATCAAAACGGGATATCACTACACACATTTACTTGCTTTCAAATTATTTTACGATCGAAGATGAAAGTAGGTTCATTTCATAAACCGTTCGCGATGGAGAGAAATGTTTTTCTTTCACATCAATGCCCAGAATAATTCCTTAAAAATTTGTAAAATATATATTTTTTCTCGATAAATTTGACATTTCTATCTATTAGATGTGCTTTGTGTCTGCTTGCTTTTTTTCGTTGGAATTTCGTTGGATATCCCCGGGGAAACCAAAAATGGATCTTCAAGCTCAAAAATTTGTCACATATAACGTTGTTTTTCTGGTGTCTCTTAACACGCCCATTTTAATTGACGGCTTTAATAGAAGAATTCGCCATGAAGTGAGCCGAGATTCTCCACTTGCTTTATGCTCCAGACGTAGTTCATGTTTATCGCGGCGCTATCCGTTTCTTTGCAATTCTGATGACACATTTTCTGACTTAATTGAAATCAAGCGAAAGCTCGGGATTCTCTTCTCGATTTTGTTATTGTGACCAAGCAGCTAATTAATATTATTACCAATAAATTTATAAGCAAATGTAAATAATTCCGAGAATAATTTCATGGCGCAGCTGAGGACTTTGCTGCGCTCTGCAAGCGCATGGAAAAACAATCATATCAATACGACGACTATCTATGTACATCTTAACTTGGGCATAAGTAAATTCATGCATATACATAATTTATACATCTTCTGTAATTGTACGTGTGTGTGTACGTTCATTTGTCAGTTAATGTTGGCAGCTGTGTGCAGAGCCCAAAGGCAATAAATTGACAGAAATGCATATATCACATAAAACCCTGCAGATCGGAGATTACTTGAGATATTCTTGTTGGAAATATAGTTTGAAGCATTGTATATAAAACCAAAGCAAACTAAAGCGTAGCAGAGCAGTAATGAATGTTAAACCGAAGAAGAAGAAGACAATATATGTTCAAGAAACTAAAAGAACTAAAAGCCCATCAACTGACAATAAAAGACAAAATTATGCATAATACTAGGATAGAGAAGGCAGACAACAACACCTCTTACAAAAACATAAATTAAAAAAAGAGGAAAGCAAGCAAGTACAACAAATCTCGGCAAAGGAATAAAAGAAAAGTATTTCTGCACGCTTAGCTGTATTCAATGACATGCACTTGTCACTCCTTATATGTGCAACATTCCAGTGTAAGCATGCAATCGGTGCACGTGTATGAGGCAACAACTCTCACAACAACTCTCACAACAACAACAAGAACACCGGGAACAGCAACAACTCGCACAACAACAACAACACCATCAACGTCAACATCAGCACATAAATAGATTCATCTTAAAAAGCAAACTACGTGAAATAAACACATTTATTATTAAAGTAAGTAAGGGCAGGAAAAGCACTGTACTCCCTGCACTCATATGCTAAGTACTGTTAGGTATTTTTTGCGCATCATTTTCCTTAGCCCCGACATCATCACGAACAAGAGTTGGTATTTAGAACAAAAATAAAAAGATCAAAGAAAGAAGACACGAACTTTTGTTGTTGTCAACCTGTTTTCGCCTCAAATTCAATGCTATCCGATCCACCGAAGAAAACAGTTCAGACTTTTTGCCAACTCTGCAAAACGTCCGAGATCTTATTGTTGGTAGGTAGACTTACTTAAAATGTAATTCAACCTCTTAATTGCGACATGTATTCCAAACCATATAGTTTCTAGGCAAGTCTACATACATATGCATATATATATATATCTATATATATATATACAAAGTTTTATCTACATGTAGCTACTGTTGGAGTCCCGATGCTCACTCACACTAATTCCTTTTTTTTGTTTACTCTTTTTTGGATTAAGTCAATGTTGCATATTTTTCTGTGTATTGTTGTTATTGTTGTTTCATTCGTTTGTTATTGCGTTGTGATTTGTAACCACTTGCATTTGTTACTTTTATTCACCCGGAGATATATAAAAGTTTGGCATTATTCTTTTGCGTTCTTTTTTTTAGTTTTTCTTATTATTATTGCAACCTTTGTTTACTGCACTTATGTCCCATTTGTTATTTTCCCTCGCTCCTAATATTGTTGCTATTGAGCTGTGTTGTGCCATGTGTGAGCATCTCATCTCATCTCATCTCATCGTTAGATATACATTAGCGTTTGCAATGCCTTCTGCTTTAGTTACCGGTGTATGTGCATATAACACCAACTGGTCGCATATATCTGCTTCAACAACGATTGTCGTTTTCGATGCTGCACTTTTATATTCATATTTATGGGTGTCATCATAAATTTAAATATGAGTCATACGCATTTAAATATGAGGGCTGCCTAAGAAGCGAACCAATATAGAGTTCAAAGAAAATTTCCCAGAATTTTAACGAAATTTTTTAAACGCAACAAACCTAAAGACGCGCGAATTTTTTCCTCAATCTTCATTATTAGTTTAAGAGAAAAGACTGAAATGGACTTTTAAGCAGCCTACCATCATAATTGAATACATTTGAAAGCCAGTCACTAATAGTTTCTCTTTAGTTTAGAATAAAGCTCAATAGATCACGAATGTGATAACGTCTGCGTGAACTAATAATTTTTAGCCGCCATATAAAATGTTAGTGATTTCTTCGTTGCAGCTGATTCTAAACAAACAACAATTTCGGAGTAATTTAAGTGCTGTTAGTTAGCTAAAGAAGACCAGCAGCAGCCTTTTTCTGAAACCTAAAATAAACAAGCCCCAGCAACTGCTCTGAATTTAGGAATGGCTTATACGCCCCTCCGATCAATACATTTTCTTAATCAGTAAAGGAAAGGAAACTTGTTATTACTTTCCGGTGCCTGGAATTCCTATGTCCAAAAAGAATCCGCTGCTTCAATTAAATAATGTATGGAAAGGGATACTTTATATATACACAACGGTCTCATTGAGAACGTTGTGCTACCATGTAAAAACACAGCTCTCTAACTCTAAGATCTCATTGAGTTCTAAATTAATAGTTTTACCCCTGATAGCGAAAATGGTATAACTATCGTAAGTAAATAAATGAATTTTGGAAAAGTATTTCTTAAGATTTTTAAAACTTTTAAAGAATGCAATAAGTGGTTCATTTGGAAAATAATACGTTGAACAAAAAGACTTTGCTGCTATTTAGTGGTACTTCAGGATTTTTTAGGTACAAAATTTATCCGTAACACTTACCCGCGAAAATCTCATCCAGTACTAGTAATAATAATCAAATCAGTCGAATTTCTTGTCATTCAACAAAAATAAGAGTTCGTTCACATCCACACCCCCTTTTGAAGAGGAGAAATAAAAAAAAAAACGTTAGACAACGATGAAAATGTATGCAAGTATTTACTTTCTAGAAGAAAACGACCTAATGAGAACCTTAAGATTCGCTAGGTACATGCATAGCATTTAACGCTTTAACCGTCCTAACGGTTATTAGTTAAAAAATAACTGGAAAATATATCGTCGGCCGCGAACACAAAGTGTCGACAAACATACTGCAAAGTACAGTGGGGAAAAAACGTCTGTAGAGAACCATGCTATCGTGCTATTAGTTCCCTTAATGCAAACAACTATTTGTTTGGAAAATTACCCATAATGCAGAATTAAAAGTCTGATAATGCAAACCTGTGGGCTTGCGTTGAAGGACGCCAAGATCAGATTTCATTATATTCACAAATGCGTAGATGGTTCTTGCCATAATAATCTTTTCGGGACATTTTTATGAGCTCTTATCGAAAGATGGGCGGTTTTAAAAATATGTTTTCGAAAATATTTTTATATCCACCACTGAAGGATGGGCGTATACTGACTTTGTTTTTTTTTTTCATAATGTTGGGCAACACCCAAGAGGAACCTTCAGAGACCCTTTCAAATATATATATATATTATCGATCAGCGTGAAATTCTGAATTGGCTAAGCCATTTCTGTCCGCCGGTGTGTCTGTAAAATATATTTACGTAAATATGTTATATCTACGTCGATCTGAGAGTTTTTAGAAATTTACACGACATTATTTGGCTGGCTTTAGACGCCACCTTATGGCGAAGGTTTTGTTAATAAATATTTCAAAAACATTTCATTCATTTATTTATTTATCGTCCATATATTTTGTAAATAAATTTACAAAGTATGGATTTTAAGGTTGCCAGATAACTTAGATCATATGCTCGCCTGTACTGAAAACTCTACTGCACTTGAAATTTGAATCCGCAACGATCGAGTTGTTAGTCGCGATTCTTTGCCTATTCGGGTATTCGTGCGGCTTTATCAGAAAGATATTTTCATCAACATTTTGTAGCGATACCAAATATTGCCTCGAAATCTTTTGCTGTTGTTCCGAATTTTCTACATTTTCCAAAGACGGAGTAGTATGGTTTTGAGTTTTATTAATTTTTGGAATGCTGGCAACTGATGTCAAATATTATTGGATTATGTACGAAAGACCGATGAACGAAAGGTAATAAGCAGTGATTCACATCCATTGTTGCCTCAATGAGAAATCAAGGCCCCGGTGATCTCTGCCCTACCGGAATAACTTTTAGTTTCGCGGACAAGTTGAATTTCTTGAGCATTTTAGAAGTTTTTTCGATACGAAACTTTGGAATTGAGTTCCCTTGTATTTTATAGTTCGTGTGACTCAAAAAAAGAGTGAAAGTTGTTGCGGCTCTTCTAAGAAAGCAGCCACAACCATTACAATTAGATTCCTTAGTTGTTTAGTGGAATGTAGTATTGTGGAAGGTGGCTAAAGGGAGATATATCATCGGTTGTGGTTGACATTTACTTTCCAAAATGTCTTAATCACATTAGCTGGTTGGCAGTGACCTGCGGTGTGTAGCATAACAAAAGGTCGGTTTCGAACGATTATCGATTTATTCACTTGTCTCGATATGACACAGCGTTAAATGCAATGCAACGTCGTAAAAAGCAGTGTAGTGTACTGTGTAGTACCTGGCTATTTTATACCATTATTGGGAACCGCAAATGCTTCGTAATCATTTGATTTTCAATGATCTTTTCTTTAGTTTTTGCTTTGACTTCCTATGCAAATACCCATATTTTACAAACTAATGATTGAGTAAGCAGTTTTTTTATGCTCAGCTTCATACATCGGTGCAATCGTAGACAAAGTTTAAGAGTTTGTCGCCTAAATCGTGCTTAGACAATGCGGCAGTTCAGTAACGTTACGTACGTACGTATATCGGAACACATACTTGAAGGTATGTGCATAGCTAACGCAAATGTTTTGCTGAGCAAACTATTTAACGACAGCGAAGAAGTTGAAGGGAAAGCAGTTGTAGAATAAGTTGACTTTCCTGGTGTAACCATGTTTAAGTATCTGTGGGAATAATTTGTTACTGTTTTATTACTAAGATTGTGGTGTTTGTTCGTTGTTGGTTTTAGTTGTTTTTTGTGCTGGTGGCACAATTTATTTGACAATAGAATATGCTTGATTGCACACAACTGACAATGAAAGTTTGTATCTTTACTATTATAGCCATTGTTGTTGTTGTTTTTACTGCTGCATTTTCAAGATAAACAAATATTTAAAAAATGTTGTTACATTTGCAATAAAGTTATTTTTATGTAAAATTGTACTTTTGAATATTTGCACATATATCAGGGCTATTTTGAATGTTCAATGTAAGTTGCAAGTTAAACAACAACAATAGCAAGCCAGCAAGCAACAAAATAAAAATGCTAATGTAAAATTCTTAACATTCTCACATGTCGCTTGTATTTTACAAACATTTTAGTAATTCCACAAATAACAACCAATACACAGACAAAGCATCATTAGTGTCAACATAACGACACAAGAGAGTACATACGTACAGCGCATACAAGTCCTTAGTATAATACATTGCTCGCATACATTGTTGATGCAAGTATGTTCTTAACATTGACACTCGTATATTTACAATGTAAAATATTTATTACAGATAAAAGTTGTATTTTTTGTTGCATGTCGAGTGCAAAGAGGAAACCGTCTTACGAGCGCAAAAGTATTGACGAAACAACAAACCCCAAAGAACTTGAAAGCTTTAAAGAAATTGTAGACAACTGGTAATTGATTAATAGAGAGGGACAAGCGAATTACACAAGAAAATTCTAAGGGATGACGTACTTTCTAGGCCTTGTTTGCTAGCAATCAAAAAGTTCCGAGAGCCATTCATTTGGCAAAACAGAATTTTCGGGAGCTCATGTATACACCTAAGAGTGTTATCCTTATGTAGGTGTTACTTAAATTTTGAAACGAAGACACTTTTCATCAACTAGTATGTGGGCAGAAAAGAAGTTTCAGTTGGTTGTGTAAACACTTTCAGTTTCGACGTTCGCCTCAACGTTTTTTGTCTATTTATTTAGCAAGAAAAGAAAAATGGGAGCTCGTACACCGCATCTTTCTTAATGCAAGAACCTGAAAGCTTGAAAGGCATTACGCGCAATTCGTAGTGCATTAATAAAGAGTCAGAAGGAAAGACGTGCTTTTTCAAATTTTGCTTGCCTAAATTTATTACCAAAAAAGAATATCAATAAACTATTTTGTTGGAAAAAGAGAGCTTTTAACGGTTCTCCTAATCTGAAGTTTTAATTTAAACTCTAAAGTTAAGGGAGTTTTAGTAAAGCAATTTGATGCGAAAGAAATTTTGGTAAATTCGTTTGTGGACTCTTACGAAATATCGAGTAGAATGCCTTTTTTAAGACTTAAGACTTCATTTTAAAATGTGTATGTAGCAACTATCTCCGATGGAGAGAACGGAGTAGAGAGCGCGAAAGAGGAAGAGGAAGTCTAAAAGGGAACTGTCCAAAACTTTCCTTATACGTTTTCGACAAGGAGTCGATAAAAACCATGCGAACATATGTTCATAGTTTATTTTTATAGTTTAATAAGTTTTTATACCCTTCACAAGGGTGCACGGTATACAAAATTCACCTTCCAACTTGCGACGTTTGCTAGAAGACGGAAAGGTACACAGATTTGTTACGGTCCGTCCGCTTGTCTCTCTTTTATTAACGCTCCCGGCATCACAGCACTTGAAATGAATAGTTGAGCCTTTAAATTTTTAAACGGAGGGGGTAGATAATGATGGCACAATACGACGTAAGATGAAAAAATAAAAAAATGTTGAAAATGCTACTATTAATAGCTAAGGACTTAAAGGGGAAGTCTTTTCTTGCAACCAAATAAATGTTCCTCAAAAAATCTCAATGCGATCGAGGAACTGTCGCACCAGTAATTAAGAAAATTTTTTATAAATCTTATATATCCTGTCGAAGCATTGTGTTTACAAGATTACTTCTAATTTCTTACCTGCGAATTTTTTACCTGCTAGTGTTGGTACTAGTGTTGTAGTTTTCCTTCACCATATATACACTATTCAATAATCGACCTCCGAAAAGGGACAAAATGACGCTTTGTGAAACCATTGTCACGGTTTAAAAATCTTCATATAAAAGCACATAGTGTACCGTTTCATTGTAACTTTTGTTGTTAACTGTCACGATTTATAGCGTGCGTATATGCGTGCATACCACAAGTATAGCGCATAGAGTACCCTCACGCATTGGTTGCACATAAAACGTAGTCAGTCACTGCCGCATCGTCATAAAAAGTACAATGCTAATGTTTGATATCCAACAACAATGTTGTGAGCTTTAGTTTCTCTTATGAAATACTTTTCTTTCAATATTTTTTTACTTCTACTTGAGCTCATCTCTAAAGTAATATATTAATAACGAATGCATTTAACGGGGGAATGAATCATGTAATAAACTAGATATGTGTTTTTTTATTCATTTCCATACAAGGGTAAGTATATGTTGGTTATGCGACTTCGTTTGTAACTCTAAGAAATATTTCAACCGTACGTCTGTAAAATAGCGGAATTTTTCAAAAATGTAGAAAAAGATGGGAAACCAAGCAAATGCGTGTTTATACCTTTTATTGAGTTAAAGAATAGGTGAAGTCCATCAGTACCAAGAATGTAAAGCAAAACTAAGCGAAAAAGAAATTGCATTGCCTTGAATGTTTAGGTCTTTAAAAAACTATCGTGGCTCTCTTTTTTTATATGAGAAAGCGAAGGACCATTTTACTGTTGCGTCGATTATATATAGTGTGATGCATGTCGTGTTTGCATCATACATAAATTCGTATTTTTTATATGATTTTGCAGCACTTTCTAGATAATTATAAATTTTATACATAAGAGATGTTACTCAGCACAGCTACTGTTCAGTGTTGGCATAAAGAAATTATTAAAGAAAAATTTTAAGACTTTACTTAAGGCCTTAAACTAAGAATTATGCAATTTTTGTCTCATCGTTAAGGAAAAAGCTTAGGATTATGACTTACTTGATGAACACGAGGTTACGGTAAGTTTAACTAGATGAGACGGATTAGAAAAAGTCCGAGGTCACGTTTTTTCTTTCGGGCAAAGTTTGGAAATCACGATCTTAATTGAAAAGGTCGGACAGACAACAAATAGCACAACGCACAGATACATTCATTCATTCATTCATTCATTGAGAATGTTTATAGCTCATAAGGTTTCCTTTACATACTTCTGTGCCTCAAAAGGACCTGAAAGTTCTAAAGAAAAGTTGGTAGCCTAAAGTTGATAAAATTGCTTGTCCCATTATCAATTGGCCTATTAGCACACCGACAGTTAGTTTGTTTTACGTATATAAGGTCATGCAAGTAACGTTTGGATTCTCAAAAGCATTGAAGTTCTTACGTTCTTATCCTGGTCTCTAGAACTGAACACTATTATCTCTGTTATTAGACTCGATATCTTTTAAACTCTTCGATCGACTAATGAAATTTAAATGTGTACTTCTTTTAACTTAGTTTTACTCCTTTAACCCTGGGACTACGTACACTGTCTATACCATTTTCATCAAAATGGCTTAATATGACCCATAATCTGTGGCAAATTGAATGATTAAGAAGCCTCAGCTTAAAAAATGGTTGGGAATCTGCCCACATACACGCCCATGATAGCTAAGAAACTGAGACATCTTTCAAAAAGTGTATCATTTTTTTTATTCCCATCTATAACTCCTGATCCAGCGAAGATATTTCCAAAAACTTACCACCCGAACATTGGTCGCTAACGCGGCCGCAATTTAATTGCTATCTACTTCCAATTCCAAGCCTCAGAAACTTGTTGAAAATTTACATTTCTTGTAGGCTTTTTTTGGAGTTCGAGAACTGAATTGGATGGTATCTGCCCACGAGGTAGACGCAGGTGTTAATGCGTTAGGCATCCAAGATTCAACTTAAGTCGCATATTACTTGCTCTCGTGTATATGAATACATCAGTTTGTACTCAATTAAAGCAGAGCGATATGTTTTCTTATAATTCCTATACTTGATAAGTTTATATTTTATTTTAGACGTTAGGTTTTTTCTCACTTTCTTTTCTTGTAGTTTTCTTGGGGTTAATTTTTAATTACTTCACGGTTCATTAAAGCATAAATTTTCCATTTAATTTATGTGTCTAGAATGACGTTTAATAAAACTTATGAAGTGATGCGTGATAGATAATTCAATAAAAGATTCCACTAAAATTTAAGGCACACACACAAAAAATCTGTTCAATTTTCATTTCGGTTTTAACGATCGTATCTAGCTCGTTTGCAAACGCATTTACCATGATTGACAATTTTCAGCACTAATCAGTTAAAATGTTAATGAAGTATGTTTTTTGGATGAAAAATGAAAAGAGCCGCGATAATGATATGCTTGTGCGGGCCAGTCTGCCACCTTAATACTGGTTGCACGCATGTCGACGCAGACAAAGACGTATGCCTGACGATAATAATAACGACGATGACGGTCATCAAAATGATGATAATAATGATGATGATGGTGCCACGCTCTTATGTCTATCGCTTATACATGCTTGTAACACGAGTTGTTACCATTTCCCTTTTTTCTTTTTTTCGTTGTGTAGTATTTCTAGCTACTGCTTGGTTTTGCATTATCACAACACACTTCTGATGATGCGTTTAATTGATTAATAATGTATATGAAGCATTTATAGATGATGATCGTTTTCATATGTTAATGGTTTCTGTAACTTTTTTTAACTTGCTGCTGTTGTTGATGATTAAGGAATTTTTGATGAGACTTTTTATTTTATTGAACAGCAGCGTGAAAAGGGCTTTTAGTTTCAATAATTAATGAATGAGCTCAGTGTCGACGGTGGGATTTTACAAAACTTTATTTGAATGGATTTAAAATTGTGTGCATCGCAATATTTCAGTATGTGTATTATAAAAGTAGGTCGATTCAATATATAAAATTATGTCATTCTTGTATAAAATTCTTTAAAGCGTTCCATTCAACACTAATTCGTACATACTTGCGCATATCGTGCAAACATTTGCACATTCTCCTATCAAATAAAATGAGTTCATACAAACAGCAGTTGTCTTGTATTGATTTACAGACAATAACAAAAAAAAAAAAAATGTGAATTAAAAAATAATTTTCAGTCAATTTGTACCATAGCCTACAAATCCGAAAATACAAATAGCGTACTATCCGAAGAGATCTGCATATTGTGGATCTTATGTTATTTAAAAACAAGTAAAGACATCACTTAATGCCGACTGCTAAATGTGCTGCAGCATTTCGCCTTATAGAACTCATTACTTATTTCACTGATAGAACCAAAAATTATGCAAACACATACTTTTAATGGGTGGGAGTAAAGGATCCCCCAAACAGGGATTGAATTATTTATTGATTTTCTTTGTGAAGAACGTGTTAATTATATTATTATTTTTCGCCTGTCCTCGTAAGAGGACACTTCGAGGGCATAAGGGCTTACTTTTCATGACAGCTCTTAGAGAAGTAGGATCCAAAAAAATGTGCCCACGTGTGCTTTAAATTAAGTGTTTAAGTTGCAGTTTAATGTTCATATCAAATAAGTGCCATGGAACATTTTTCGTCACAGAGTTATAAAAACTAAAGCTTTTTGGCATATAAAGAGAGAAAACTAGTCAGTTTGAGAAGGCGAAAGGTTATTACTTAGCAATTTTCATGGAGAAATTGAAAGTTTCAAATGCCTTTCATGTAGCAATTTGTTTAGACCGATACTTATATGGGAGGCGGTCGTAATATGTTACGATCCAAACCGAATTTTCATTAGGGTTCGTTCTCAGGTCCAAACAGAGCAGAGAAATATATGCGTTAAAAGTTGGGACCTGTAGGGCTAAAACAAAACTAGATGAACAGACTATACTCGGGACGAGGCAGAAAGGGACAACCACAAAGACGGACACACGGACACACGGGCAGGCGGACAGATAGGTAGATGGGCAGACAAGCAAAGAGACACAGAGACAGACACAAACTTCAATTGATTCATAAAATGATTCCAAATTAGTTTAGTGTTTCTGGATATTGCCTTAAAAAAAAAGCACAACCTCGACACACACTGTAGCGCAAGTGGTGTAATGTATAAAAAATCAAAAATCATGAACTATGTCCAGCGGTGAAGAAGTTGCTCTTCAGCTGATGCTGCTTGTACGACAACTTTATAAGTTCGCTTCTTTCTTTTCACAACAAAAAAAAATATTTTAACCCGTGAAATTGTTTCTGTCCGTTCGTCTCTTTTTCTTTTTTCTTCAATTTTCAATTTTTAATCCCATACCTAATTAAGTTATTTGAACTGTCATTTAGCTTGATATATAGGTACAAAAGCGTTCAACCATTAATAGATACATGGGAAGATCGCCAACACGGACACACTTCACAGAGGCAATATTAATTTCAAAGTCACCAAGTAATATATGACTAAATCAAAAAAAAAAAAGAAGAAAAGAAAACTATTTTCCCATCACTTGGACATCAACCAATCAAATACACAGCTAGTCAGCGCTTTAAGGTTTATGCACAAAACAATTACGATTCATTGCTTCATGACGACAAAAGATGAGAGCAAAAACCAAACGAAAACGAATTTATTTGTGTATGCTTGTGTGCATTCTATACTAACTAACATAATTGCCAATATTCCCCCTATCATCCATAAAAGGTCATATCTAAGAGTTGTTGACGTTGGAAACGTAAACTTACATGCATACAAGCACAATGTATACATCAACGACAGCACTTGCAGCAATAGCGTCATTCCCAAGCAACAGTGGCAGCATCATAGCTGAAGAGACCTGAAAGTTAGCTTCGTAACACCAAGCTAAACGAAATTGAACCCCGGTTATAATGTTGCCAGAACACAGCACAGATGTATTGTGTTTCACTCAAAATTAATGTGATGTGGAAAAACCATTAGAGAAGCATTCGGAGGAAGAAGAAGACACATTATGAAAGTAATAATTATCCGTTGTGTTCCCATCTGCACTCCCTCATGTTCCATAATTTTTGGCTTTTGTCATACTTATCAAAGTAAAATTATGAAACTTGGAATGTAGTGCCATATAATAGTTTTTTTACTCATTACAAGTGGAAGAGAATATACAAGTTTACTGTTACAGAGGTCTCACCTAACTGGGTTACCGTAAATATTGTAAAATGCATATACTTTTATTATATGCAAAGTTCATTTTGACTTTCCCACGTCCACCCATCTGTCCATTGGCTACGGATTTGGAAAGAAATGTGAAACTTGGCGTTTGGGCCTTGGACGTAGCTTGATTTACTTAAAATTTATTGAAAATGTGTGACGGATAACGATCTAAAATTTAAAACAGATAGATAGCTAGTTGGATAATATGAGCCGAGAACCTCTCGCGCATGTGGCTTATTCTCCAGATCTGGCTCTACTTGTTCAATGCTGCAATATTTAGCAGTTTGTAGAGGTCCAGGCAAATTAAAGGTGTATAAAGACAAGTCGATGAGTATTTCACCTCGAAACCATGAAGTTTCATTTGCGAGGACATGTGCAGGCTAGTTGATAAGAAACAAAAGGCCATAGGTAATGACCCGTATGAAGAGTATGCTTGAAATAGTCTTATTATTATAATTAATTCAGTCAGAGACATTAATTCTAAAACCAAGGTCTTAGAGCACTATTGAAAAAGTCTACCGCAGAAAATCAATTTGTGCTTTTAATATTTAGAAATTGTTACAGGAAACTCTCTTCGCGCACGTTGCAAGAGTTGTCAAGGTCACACTGCTGCGGCTGAATGCAATGTTCTGTCGCATTCAGCGTATTCAGTGATTACCACTTCTTCAGATTGATGCAGCATGGCTTGACAGCTAGGCGGTTTCGAAGCGTTTAAGAAGTACGAAAATGGGTCGATTACTGGATCGCTACCAAGCTAACATTGTTCTTTAGATAACGTATCGCTATGTTGCGAGAAAGATGGAAAAAAGATGTAGAAAATTATGAAAAACATTTTGGTTAATATATTTTACATCACGTTTGCTCAATAAATGTCTTTTTTCAAGTGAAAAAATGGTCAAAATACATGCAAGCATCTAACATTTAAAGGGATGGTTATTGAAGACCGCTCCCTGGTTGTTATATAGACTGCCGGAGAATGGGGATCTATCGAGTTGCCTTCGATTTACAAAAGTTAGAAATACGCATCAAACAATAACTTATATATGCATCACTGATCAGTCCGCCCGTCCGTCCGTCCGTTCGTGCACACGATGTGAAAGAAAAAAACAAAATTGTCTATTACGATTTACAACAGTCCCTTTTTAAGTTTCAGAGAAAAGTAGACTTAACGCGCTTCAACGTCAGATGGACACTAAAATATTATTTTTGGTCTGCAAAAAATATTCTGCAGTAAAAGTTGACACAAGTATTTCCTGGCCGTCTAAAAACTCGCTGTAAAAAACTTCTAAGGAGTTAACTAAAATACTCGTAGACATTCGAGAGGTGGGTACCGCACAAGATTTGTCTTAGAGCGAATTTTACGTTCGTACGTGTACGTTTTTTAAGTATTCGGTTTTTGGCAATTACATAGGGCCCAAAAAAGTAAGAAAAGGAACAAAATTGGAAAAAAGTTAATTTTCAAAGAAAAGCATCTTGAAGAAAAAATTAAAAGTAAGAAAACACCGTAATCGAGATTAATGTGATCAGCGATGTTTTTCTTGATTCCCTCTTATGGTTTTCTTTTATCTCTAGCTGTGTCTTGTTTACCAGAAGTAAAACATGATTACTTACTAGAAGATTCATTAAGTGCCTTTGTTAGTGCTTGCCACCATTCGCAAATGTATGTATGTTATATCAAATGCCAAAAAGGTATACCGTTATACGAATGCAAGTGAAGGCGAATGCACTCTTTCTGCGATGATTATCTTTAATGCGATTTCCTCTAAATTTTGAGAAAAGAAAAAAAGAAGAAAAAAGAAATTCTCACGCGATTTATTTTCTCATTTTCCTTCTTTTCTTTTGATTTATTTTATTTCGCTTTAAGATGCTATAGAACGGAATTTATATGTTTTGTAGGTTTTTATGTCTCTTAATCTCTACTTATTTGCTAAGTGAAAATTATTGGAAATGCTTTTTGAAATTTTTAATGCATTTTTGTAATTTTTGTACTCCACAAGCTTACACAAACTTATGTAAGCAGTTAGTTAGTTTCCTAAAGAAGGAAATATTTCATGATAATCTTATTATTTCTTTTCTATATAGGAAGTGGAAAAAAGTGAAAATACTTGTAACAGCTTAACGTCTCGTTTCAATGAAAGTACAAACGCATTTTAAAAGTAAAACTAAGTCCTTCGTCTTTATCATCTGTTCACATTGTTGATGAAGATAAAAACACTGTTCACAAAGCAATAAGAATGTGAGGAATTTTCGGAGAAATTCACCAAATATAGGTGCTTGGAAAGACATGAATACCAGGCAAAATATAGCAACATGTTGCATTCTTGCCTTGGTTATTGATTTCCGACAATTAATCCATCACCCGTACAAAATTTGTGTCAGGAAAGCGTATTAACTGCGTATTGTTTAGCCACATACATGAATTTCACTAACACATATATAGATGAAATATATCGATGTGAGATAGTCATTGAGGAAAATACTCTAGGCTCGAACGTGTGTGAAAGTACAGCCTTGAACTTTTGAGAAGAGTCCGATCTTTACCGGAAAGAGAGAATGTTCTTTATTTACGCACGCGTACAGAGACTTGGGGGTGTGCACAGCCGAAAATGGATAAATCGACTTGAAATCTCACATCGTTCACGACTTCATGTACTTTGATATGCAGATATTGCCCACTTTTATCTTATGGATTATGGCTATTGCAGTAAGCGTGTGGCACTCTATCCTCTACTCTTTATCTCTTTTGGAAAAAGAGTTTGCGACGTGTTTTCTTTTTCTTTTTTTTTTTTTGATTATTGTAAACCTATTTAAAATTATTTAAGTAACATATGGTTTCTAAATCGTGTTTGGCTCCAGATTTTTGTAGACGAAATAACGTTTAACAATGAAAATGTTGAAAAGCACATAAACTTTATTATACAGAAGACGAAGACGGGAGTATCACGTCGAAACTGAATATTATGGAAGCTGCAAATTTGAACATAACCATGATTATCGTGTTAAAAATACTATCGGTAATAGCACATGTTGCGACATGTAATGGGTGAGGAGAGGACCGGCTAATAAAAAGGAGAATTGGCGAATACTCCCATTGCGTGGCATTGCATCATTCAACTTCACCATCAATATCGTCAATGTATGATGTAATACCCAATGCAATACGATGCTTGTAGGACACGATTTCCACACAACACGATTCCAAGAATTCATATGTCGGATAACTTATGTGAATGTAATGAAGAGCAGTTTCAACCAACTTTGAAAAAAACAGTACATAAGTAAATTAACAGTAATTTTTAATGAAGATTCATTTTAAAAAATCAATTTTGAAAATTAATTTTTGTATTTCATCATAATATTGAATTTAATATCTTTTTTAAAGTCAAGTTAACTAACTTTCTCTTCTGTGTGCGTGTTTTGAGTGAAATTTCATAATAAAATTTTCATTACAAAATTTTGGACCTTAAAGCTTGATGCTATATTATATCTAAGTGTAAACCTCAAGTTGTCGTACATGGTATCTTAGTTTAAATAAACAAATGCAAAATATGTATAACACGGTTTCGATACAGCACGATATTGACTAACCGCAGCACGCCCTTAAAGTGTTTTTTGTGCCTTAACCCACTTGTTGTAGGTTTACACCAAGGGTGTGAAGTTATATTTAAATATAACTAGCAAAGACACAAACCAA